>JAJIBD010026495.1:0-101453 GCA_021461705.1 Cryptotis parvus
ATAGGTCTTACAAGCATTTTCTTTGCAACTTAACTTATCTGATAAAAGTTACGTTGTGCTGGTTTTCTTATATATTACAATTCCTCTAGTGAGCCAAGTAATTTTCATGGCATTACATGAGAAAAGATATAACCTGTGTGTTTGCCTGTGCTTAAAAAAAAATCATATGAGGTCATAATGAGATGGTTCATGCTAGCAAACATGAAATTTTTTAAAAATAGCTAAAAAAAAATCCTGGCCATTGAAAAAAATGATTTATCTATTTTTTTTTACTTTTTAATAGGATCCCTCTGTCCACTTCCCTTCCAAAATAGTAATTTACTTTTCATGTCACAGAACTCACTACTGAACAAATTACATACCTTATCCACAGTCTAAGCTCAAAATGCTCAGGCTGATGTTTTTCACAATAAACCACAGGCAAAGTGATTCCAGGGTGTTTTCTCTGATAGTAAAAGAAATCCTGGCAACTCTTTACAATTATTCCTGCATGGATCAATGTGGCATAGAGCAGTAGTACAGAGATCAGTATGAGACATATTTGAAGCTGGATCCATGCTGACAGAGAAATACTTTCTCTTCCTCGAATATTTGAAGTACCTCATTTCCTATGAACTGGATTATCTCTTCATAAATTGTGGGCAACAACTAAGATTAGTTTAGCTCCTACCTTTGCTACTGGATATAGGGAGCTGATCTGTGAGTAATAGACACAACAGAGTAATCTCTTTCTGAAACATATCAAAAAATAATCATGCTTATTGTTTGGAAAACTAATCAGTCCATTCTCCACATGGAAGAAAAAGCCACACTCAGAGAGATCTGTTATCTATGATAAGTTTGATTGAATGTCCTTTACCAGGTTAGAAGCTACAGCTTTGTATTGCAATTTGAAGGTTTGCTTTAACTTAACAGAGCATTAGGAGTAATAAATACATGAAACACATAAAAGAAGTATAATTCTTGTCATTAAATTTATAAGTTATATTCATAATCACATATAATATTGTATAAGCTTATGTTGTACACAAATTCATGTTAGTTGAACAAGGATAGCAATTTTAATCATATTGTTTAAAGTCAAAATCATACCGCTTAGCATCTCAAGAGCTTTATTAATAACTTTGCAAATTTCTTTGTTAAATGTCTAAAATAAACACATTTTAAAAACATGTTTCAGATAAACAAGGTAGGTGATGTATAGTTTCACTGCCTCTTTAAAAATTTTAGTTGAATATGCATCTTTAATGAGGGGTAACGAAACCACAGGTCTCCTAAAAAAAAACAAAGTACTGGGTAAGCCAAGTGGTGGGTAAGTCAAGCTTCCTGGGCTAAATAGAACTACAGTTCTATCCATTGCAAATTCAAGTGATAGCTATTCAATACAAGCCATCAATAAATGAATTTCTGCATAGTAAGAACTGTTTACATTTCCCTACATTAAAGCAATAGAGTTTTTTTAAACAAAGAATGTGTTCAATGCAGGACAAAAATGAGTCAGTTTTTGTCACATTCTCAAATGTGAATGTGTTCAAAATTATATTTTTAGTTCTATAGCTATAGAGAGAAAGAAACTTGTATTCAACCCCAGATAACAAATGTCTCTGTGTAACTGACATAGATGTAGATATCTTGGCCAGATGAAAAGCTAAAAATTACATTTAAAAAATGATGTGGCCCCATCCATCTGTACACACCATAAGGGATTACAAACTCTAAGACCTCACAAATCCAAACAATGCTCCAAAACTGATCCCCAAAAACCCCCTTAGGAAAAATATATATTTTTATTTTTATTTATATATATTTTTATTTTTAAATATATTTTATTGTCTATTAAAGTGTAATTTCTTGTATATGTAATATAATATGAAGCTTGATAAAAATGTTTTCAATGATTTTTTAAAAGTAAAGAACAGGGCCGGAGCGATAGCCCAGCGGGTAGGCGTTTGCCTGCACCCGCGGCCGCCGGCCGGGTTCGATCCCGGCGTCCCCATATGGTCCCCCGAGCACCGCCAGGAGTAATTCCTGAGTGCAGAGCCAGGAGAACCCCTGAGCATCGCGGTGTGACCCAAAAAGCCAAAAAATAAAATAAAATAAAAATAAAAATAAAAGTAAAGAACAGTTACGTGTAGGATAGACACATTAGGTAAACAGAAGCTCTAGCATTCACTCCAAGCTCGCTCTTTATTTCATTTTAAAACATGCACTTACACTTACCTTTTATATGGTAAACTATGACAGATTCTATTCATTTTAAAGTAATTCTTTTATATTACTGCAAACATCTGAATCCTGCCCATGTTCAGGAACTATCAACAGATGGATTTCAAGGTTATTACACAGCAAGGGTATCCAAGTACTCCATGTGAGGCAAGTTATTCATCTCACTATAAGATTGATTTTCTATACTAGACTTTTTCAAAGTGGGTGATACTGACCCTCCACCTGGAAAGACCAAAGTGCAGTAGTAGCCTCAGGGGCAATTGGGTGCAAGGGAGCTTTCTCTTTTGTTTACTCAAAGAATACAGATTATACAGTTTTGCTGGAAGGTTCTGAGAGTTGGTTATTTTCTTTTTTTCTGAAAAGGGTCAATTAGCTTGTGAACTTCTCATCTACACTTACTTTAAATTAATTTTGAAGAACAAAAAAATCTGTTATGAAACCTGTACTTATTTCTTTAATGAATGAATATTAATATAATCTCTAAAAGAGGTTTTGCCTTCAAGACACTTTGGAAAACCATAATTGTGACCATGTAGGTATCTGGCAAAATATAAGGGATTACAATCATGAGCTTATATGGCACTGTTTGAAAAAAGAATATTTCCAGTGTTATCCTGCTTCTAGAATCATAAATGGTTTTCATTTCCTAAATCAATACACCCCTTATGCACGTTTTCTTGAAAATGTCAATTGTACATATTTAGATTTAACAAGTACTTTGTTCTAGGTCTTTTCATTCCTTTTGATTACTGGAGATTGTTCTGGTAGCATGGGGAGACACATAAAGACGAACATTAAGCACCGCACTTTATCAGTCATGTCAGCAGCACTATTGATGGAGCTATTCAATCCTAACCCACATGACAACACTGAAGTTTCTGCCAGACATAAAGTGGACTTACATTCAGTTGGAAATACAGTACTACTTTGGAACACAACCACATTTTAGAATTACAAGTTTACTTAATCAAAAGTAGATTTTAAAATTATAGTAGTTGTTAAATACTAGGAGCTAAATTTTTACTTGCATACTTAAAGCTGTTATTTGGAGCTGAATAGGGTAGGCAGTTTAACAAGCAGTAGGGAATGTTTAAAATCACCAAGATCATTATCCAGGGGAATTAAATCCCCCAAATCAAGGTGCTCAGCATTGCGTGGGAATTGTAAAGAGGACAATTATCAGCACCAGGAATGCATGTTGAGAGGTGCGCCTATTGGATCACCAAAGTCCATCTAAAAGAAGGAAAGAGGTCAGACTGGTCCATATTGCCTGTTCTGTGGACATAGACTCAGGTGTAGGGTATAAGACAACTATCATATCAGGTGATAGGCTGAGCCAGTGACTGTGATATGAGTTCATGTGCACATACCGGTGTGAATACTATTTCTCAGGCCTCATCCCTGAATATATATGGATAGGATGGGAACAAACACATTGTTAGATAGATCAATGGTCATGAATTGAGAGCAATGGACAAATGCTACACGCTATAAAGCAGTGGACTCCTAAAGATAATCATGCCCTAATCCTCCAAATCCATGTATATGTTACCTTAAATGTCAAAAAAGGATTTTAAAGGGATAATTAATATGGAAGACTAGGACGAGAGATATTACAGGGTTAATGAGCTTGCCTTGCAAGCAGCTGACCAGAGGTTTGATTCCTGGGGCTGCACAGTACCCAAAGCATGGCTAGGAGTGACATCCACCACAGAGATAAGAGCAGCATAGCTGGTTGGGTACTCATCTCCTCCCGCCTCCACCTCTGCCAAAAGAATGATGGAACAATTATCCTGAATTGTATGGATGGGTCCAAAAAAATAGGTAGGAGAATCTGAGTCAGAGGGATCTGAGTACAGAAGCTCAGTTCAGATTGGGAAAAATAGTATAATGCTGACCTTGAAAATGGAAAAGGAAACTAAATCATTGTCTGTGGCCTCTGAACTGAGGAAGGGCAAAGAAATTGTTCTCCATCAAAGAAGTCTGCCTCCTCTGGATGCTTCTTTTTCTTTCTCTAGGTTATTGTCAAGCCTTAAAATCTGTTTGTTAGATTTAATTTCATGACTCCTGAAAGACAAGCAGGAGTTACAAAAGTCGAGACTACTGCTACCACCTGAAAAAGCAAATGAAGCCAGAACAAAGAAAAAACTTCCGAGAAGTAACCCATTTTAACTCACGGTTTGAATTCTGCTGTAAGCTTCAGGAAAAGTTCATCAACACCTCGGTGGGATCTCCAGATTTGGGAATGCCCACCCAGGAATGCCCGATGTCGGGAACGCCCGCGGGGTCCCCGACAGTGTCAGGACAGAGGTTGTCTTCTACCACCGAGGACGCCGGGAGAACAGATGAAAACTCACGAGTCGGTGCAGTTCCAAAAATGGCTTTTAATAGTACAAAAGCTCTTCCACAGCACTCCAATATAATGAACAAACTTTAGCTCTGGTCCAAGCTTAGACCATACAAAAGAGCCTAAGTCTCCCACCAAAGAGAGAGGATCTCACCTGAGATGAGTCCTACTCAGAAGGAGCAAAAGGCCAAAGAGCAAAAAGCCGAAAGCCAAAAGCCAAAAGCAAGGGCAAAAAGCCGCAAAGCAAAAGGCCAAAAGGGGCCTCAAGTCAGTCCCCTTATATACACCAAAGTAATCCAACTGGGAGGGGCATGTCAACAAAGAACTCTAAACAGAGTGTAGTGCCACACCCTATTGCAGGTATAAACAAAGGTTATGCCAAGGTCTAATCTTTCTTTTTTTTTTTTTTGTTTTATATACCACCGTGAGATATACAAATAAAAGATATACAATTAAAAGGTCTGTTTGGGTTTGGTCTACAGTGTTTCAGCACCCGCCCTCCACCAGTGCCCATCTCCCACCACCAACATCCCCGGTTCCCTCCCTCCCCAGCCCGCTCCATGGCAGGTTCTTTATTTCTTTCCCTTTCTCTCTCTTTCTCTTTTCCTTCCCTTCCAGACTATGGATTACAGAACTACATTAAAAGGTTGTCTGTATCCTTTGCCTATTTAATAATCCTTTCTACCAAGACTATCTCTTATGTAAAACACTGGAGAAAGAGAGCTGATATAAAGTAATACATCTTAACTTCATGAGCTTTCTGTAATCTAGATGGTACCCACAAGGTCTCTATTATTATCTGCACCAGGGTGATTCTGAGTATCTTCTTCTCGTGTACTGAAAGGGTCACACTCGCCTGCTTAGAGCAAACTAGTATGATCCTTCCTATAATCTTCCTATAGTCTCAACGTAGCCAGGGTGGTAGTCTCCTGGTAAATTCTAACTGTCCCACGTTGGGTGCAGTGGGTATAAAGAGGAGCTGTGCCCAATCTAGAAAACATAGAAGAATTAGTAGATGTATAAGTCAGAAGTTATTCAATCAAGGTGACTTCTGTAAGTGCCACACCCTCTAGCAGTGTTTACATAGAAGAGAAGTGAAGGGACCGGAGCGATAGCCCAGCAGGTAGGGCGTTTGCCTTGCCCTCGGCCGGCCTGCTGGCCCAGGTTCAATTCCCGGCATCCCATATGGTCCCCAGAGCACCGCCAGGAATAATTCCTGAGTGCAGAGCCAGGAGTAACCCCTGAGCATTGCCGGGTGTGACCCAAAAAGCAAAAAAAAAAAAAAAAAAAAGAAGAAGAAGAGAAGTGTCATTAGAATGAACCTTGACTTAAGTAGATTAAGCTGGGAGTGGGCAAAACAACAAAACTCCCAGAATAGCTAAACCTGTCCTCCAACAGATTCCCAGGAGTGGTATGGCTGTGTCAATTGGGAGTTCAATTTCTAGACTTTGGAGGAATGTCCATATTGTTTTCCAGAAAGGCTGTACCAGCCGGCATTCCCACCAACAATGGATGAGTGTCCCCTTTTCCCCACATCCACGCCAGCACTTGTTCTATAGCTGAACCACAGAACTAACAAAACCAAACTTAAAAATATGACTGTCAGGGCCAAAGTGATAGCACGTAGGTAGGGCGTTTGCCTTGCATGCATGGACCTGGGTTTGATTCCCCAGCATCCCACTGCCAGGTGTAAATCCTCAGTGCAGAGCCAGGAGTAACACTTGAGTATTGCCGGGTGTGACCAAAAAAGCAAAAAAAAAAAAAAAGACTGTCAAGAAAGTAGGCTCAGGGGGTAGGAAAAAACTAGTGGACGGAAGTTGACACCAGTGACATGATTGGTGTTGGGAAATTGTATACCTGAATCTCTACTATAAATAACTTTGCAAATCAGGGTGCTCCAAATAAAAATTAAAAGTGAAATAAAAAAGACAAATTTAAGTTTCTTTTTCTTTTTTTAAGAAACCTTTGCTTCGTGACAACTTCTGTGCTCAATGGCGACCAAAATGGCCTTAACATTCTGCTCAGCTATTTGAAACAAGTTTCTTCCTGACCTCTCTTTTCAAAGAGCATCTGCTTTTGAAAACTTACAATTGTGAAATCTTTCTCTGTCTCTTTGAGATGAAAATCTTCTTTTAGCCTGATACCAGTTTTATGATGCAAAAATGTCTTTCTCAAAGATCTGGAAAACACCCCTTTGAAATAAAATTGTCAAAGGGAATAGACCTTCCATCCTCTATAGGCTGTAGAAGCAGAAAGGCCATAAGCACCAAATAGCAGATACAGATGCCCTAACTACATTGTTTAACCTCTTCCCTGACACCTACCAATACTTCCTCACTGGTTTCCACGAAATTCTCTTCTTGAAATACCTATTTCCTCAAGTGTCAGCCACCCCATGTCTAAGACTCTCTGTCCTTTCATTCCTAATTTTTGTCTTCACAAAGAATGGCTGATTAATACAATATAATCATGGATTAATTAGTTTAGCTACTAGTTTCTCCCGAGTAGTTCTTTCATCTCCTTTTGTTATATCAGGCTTTCTCTTGAAAGGGACTTGACAAGCTCTGTGTAGGTTTTCAAGTCTGTGATAAAAACAAGAGCCAAGCAAGATGAGGACTTTGGCCAGAGAATTTCAGTATATTTCTTTCCTGGGAAAGAATTCCTCCCTTCAAAATTCACTGTATTTACTTCGAGCTGTATTTTTTAATCTGAACTTGATTTGTTCCCATCTACATATGCAGAAGCCTCTTTACCTGGTAGCCAAAAGTAAAACAGTTATAACCTGTGAAATTCCAGGAGAGGAAAATAATGGTCCCCCCAGGGCCCAACTTCTCTGAATGCTCCAGAATACTCTACTTCCTTCTGTTTTAATGATTGAAGAAGAAACTCTCGGAACTGATCTATTGTGCTCTCTGAGGTCAATGGATCACTCCCCCCCTTTATTTTTAAATCATTCTTCTCTTGGTCTTCTAAGATTCCCGTTAAATCTTCAAACATTGCCTGCCTTCTCTCTCATTTCCAGCACTGCCACTGTTGTAGGCAGGCAGACAGGGGGTGCCACATGGCAATAAAATTCCTGAAAAAAGAGATCCAGAGCCACACCTGATTGAAAACCCAAAAGCAAACTTGACAAGTCCATTATCAACAATAAATCCTGGGGGAGGGAAGGCCAAAGGGAATGTGTGAAGCCCATAGGCCACAGACACTTCTAAAGGCTTTAGATAACTAACTCTCCCAAGGAAAAATAAATCATCCTTCCCACCCAGGACCCAGCTCACAGAAGATTCCAAAGCATTCCATAGACGACCACTCCCACAGTCTACTCCCTTGGCAACAGCCCCTAGAAACTGAGGTTGAAGCCCCATATGGGAGTAACTTGGGGAGAAATCTATAAAAGTCGTCCTGAACAAAGGACAGTGCGCACATGCTGCCTGGGCACACATGTTGCCTGGGCGCACATGCTGCATGGACACACATGCTGCCTAAGCCCATGTGGCAGAGCACATGTGGTGCCTGAGCACATGTGTTGCCCGCATCTCCCCTCTTGAGATGTGTACTCTCTCTCTTACATGCTCTCCGTCTTTGGAGTAGCCCTCATTCTCCCTTGAGCGTGCTTACTCTCTCTCTCTCTCTCTCTCTCTCTCTCTTCTCTCCTCCCCTTCTCCTTAAACCTCCTTAATAAAATCTATTTTACTTCACTACTCATCGACTCCTGAAAATTCTTTTTCTGCGAGGAGGACAAGAACCCTAAGGCAGCCCTGGGTAAGGCCTAGGACTGACTTTCCTTTCCTGCAAAGAGCAATTCCTTGCTTCAGCCTGAGTCCGTGGCTCCCTGAGAAACCTCGGGTGGTGGGGATCAACTCCCTTGCCTAGAGATCAAGGTCAGGTGTGGCTTGACGGCCACCTGGTGGGGCTGATGGGGCTCAGGCCCACGCTGTGCAGGGGCTCATCATCGCAGACTTTATCAGTCCTTAGCCTGACCAGTGGGCCCTGGGTGGCAGAGGCGGCTGGGGAGAAAGCAACCATCTCTCTCTCCTTCCTGCCTCACATAAGCCCAGCGTGGGGCCCACCTGCAACACCACTATGTTGATCATCTAGGTATATATTTTTCCATCTGCTAGAATTTGGAAAGAGAGGAATGGTAGACTCATATGCTCAATTTATACTGAAATTAAATAGTATAAATTGTCATTTTATACTCAATTGTCAGTTCTGTTTGTTTGGTGGATGTACTTGGAGGTGCTGACTCATTAGCTCAGGCATCACTCCTCGTAGCTAATGGAAAACATAAAGAGTGCTGGAGTTTGAAACTGGGTCAGTTATGCAGTTATGTGCAGCGCAAGTGGCCTAGCTGCTGTACTATCTCTAGGGATTCAATTTTTAGTACTTAAAATATTATGTTTCATATTTTACCAGGTTGGACTTCAGCCTCCTCTCCTTAGTCATTTGTTTAGCTTCTTTGCTCTTCACTGTTCTCCTAAACAGTTATAACAAATGATACATTTACATAAATAAAACCACAGACAGAAGTAAAATGTCTTTCTATTATCAATCTAATAAATGTACCTTTTTAGCCCAGAATTGAGCTCTGGATCTATGTTGCCTTTTCCAATGACTATGAATGCTCCCTAAGAGCAAAGTGAACAAGTAGTCTTCAGTCTCCCAAAAAGTTAAATGAACAAGATCTCACCCCTCTATCTTCTCATTGCTGAAAATTGCACTACTTGTATTAAAGCGCAAACACAGTTTTTTTATTCTTATTTTTTATTCTTATTTTTAGCTAAAAACCTAGAAAAGGTCAAGGAGATGGACAAATTGCATCAATATCTTTTTTCTCTAATCATCATTCACTGCCTTTTTTCCACCTAAGATAGACATTCCTACACATGTTCTAAGTGTGTAAGAAATAACAGGAATGAAATTTTATTGTCAATCGTTATCCAAAATTAGAAAGGAAAGTAGGACTGAAAACAAAATTGTTGAGGGGATATAAGAATTAATTATATATTAGTTAATAAACTATTTCCCTCTTTTAAAAAACACTATTTGGTCATTCTAGGAAGTGCCAAATGAATTAATATAGTTCGTTGACTTAAGCAGTCAAGCAGAAATTATTTTTCTTTCCTACTCCTTTCCTACCACTTTTCAATTAATTTTCTTCCTTATATATGCACATATATATGTGCATATAATTAATATACGTTAATATATAATTAATATAATAAATAATAAATAATACATAATATATAAATTTCATATGTGCACATACATGTGCAATATAAGGAAGAAAAATTAATATAGTATATAGTATATAGCATATAGTATATAGCATATGGTATGTATCATATTAATTATATATTAATTACATATTAAGTATGTATTAATCTTATATCAATATATAACATATATGCACATATATGCATATATATTATACATATGCACATATGTGTGCATACATAGATATATTTGTACTTAATCAGTGATTTTGACTTTGAATGCTAATACTAATATTTTATTTATTTATTTATTTATTTATTTTTGCTTTTTGGGTCACACCCAGCAATGCTCAGGGGTTTCTCCTGGCTCTGCACTCAGGAATTACTCCTGGCAGTGCTTGGGGGACCATATGGGATGCTGGGGATCGAACCCAGGCCGGCACAGGCCGGCCGCATGCAAAGGCAAACGCCCTACCCGCTGGGCTATCACTCCGGCCCCATGAATACTAATACTAATATTTTAGTATTAGTAAAATACTAATATTTTTTGTTCTTAAATTACCAGTTTCCCTAAGTGTTGTTGTAAATGAAATTTTTGGTTTTTTTTTTTTTTTTTTTTGCTTTTTTGGTCACACCCGGCAATGCTCAGGGGTTTCTCCTGGCTCTGCACTCAGGAATTACTCCTGGCGGTGCTCGGGGACCATATGGGATGCCGGGGATCGAACCCAGGCCGGCACAGGCCGGCCGCATACAAGGCAAACACCCTACTGCTGGCTATTGCTCTGGCCCTGTAAATGAAAATTTAAGTAAGAAAACTCACTTGCTCCTCAGCTCTCACAAAATAGTGGTACAAATAATTATGGTTGCAATTATAAATAAATACTGATTAATAAATAAATACCAATTAATAATTGATAATAATGATTCAGAAATTGCTGACTAATGAGGGCTATAATGGAACAATGAACACAACACTGTGAGAATATAATGACCTTATTTCATATTTCACATGATCTTAAAGGATCTTTTTCAGACAGGCAAAACAAAAGTACATGTCAAAGCTTAGAATATTGTTAGGGCAAGAGTTATTTGGGGGATGTTCTGTGTGACTAGAACACTAAGTTCATGAGATGATGCCTTTAATTGTTCTCTATACTGTTTAATGGTCCCCTGGCATGAACCCAGAACCAAGACACAGCCTAGCAAGCTACCTGTGGTGTATCCAATATGCCAAAAACAGTAACAATAATGGACCTCATTCCCAATGAATGGAGACGTTTCTGGCACCTACTAGAGCAAATCAATGAACAATGGGAACACAAGTGACAAGTGGCTTTTTAATGGGGTTAAATTGCTAAGAAAAAAATGAACCATATCCCAACAAGGTAGTTTCTTTCATAAGCAGAAACTCAACTTGAAAAGATTTGATTTTAAAGAAGTTAACTATGTCTCAGGCTGTCATAACAAAATACCCAGAGATTTTGTAGTTTAGATCTAAAAACAGTAAATGTATTTTTTCCATGGTTCTGGAGAATAGAGCCAGTATTAGTATGGTGTCAACAAAGTCAATTGTTTGGAAGGTCTTGCAGAAAGTTGCATTTTTGCTGAGCCCTCACATCAGATCAAAAGAGAAAATTATCTGGTATTTAAGAGTACTCATCCCAATATAAGGGTCACACCCTGCTAACTTCATCTGAATTTAATTACCTCCCAAACACACCTCTGAGTATCTCTATACTGGGTTTGAGCCTCAAAATATGAAAGTACTAGTAGAATAGGAGACCTAGTAAGATCCATAAAAAAAAATTTCAGTTCAGAGGTAAGAAATATAGAACTTAAATGAAGTTATGGAAACAAAAAATTTTTTGATTAATCACTTTTAATTGAATAATTAAAGTCAAAGATAGTTAATGCAAAAGAAGATCATATTAATTTTATAGATATTTCTGAAATAGATATAACAGGCATATTATAACTGACAGAGCATTAGAAAGGGAGAATATAAATGTAAATAATTAAATTTATTTTTGGAAAAAATTAAAGATAAACAATTGTGACTTGACTTTAAAATTTGGGGTTTTTTTACCCCTGGTAGGATCTCCAAAATTGTCTTACATAGCATTTAATTTTCTACCTTTAAATCCAAACTACTTAGATTCAGTCACTAACTCTGTAATTTTTTGTTTAGCCTTCTTTCCTTCTATTCTAAGGGGGCGCCCGCGGTCCCCCGACAGTGCCGGGAAGCGAGTTCCCTTCTACCTCCGGCCGGCGGGAATGGATGAACACTCAGGAATCCGATGAGGTTTTAAAAGCTTTACTTATCCAGGTTCAGGCATACAAATCAGCAAAGGAAAAACCCGATGCTTAGGATTCCAGGCTAGAACCCCAGCCACGGTAGGCCAAGATGGCGACCACCACGTGTGAAACTTCCAAGGGAATAAACGCTCACAGGCGAGATCCCACCGGAAGAAGAAGCCCGGGAGGCGGGAACCGGCAAGTTTATACACCCCCCCTCAGACCTTCCCCCCTTCCCTCCCATTGTTATGGAAAGCAGGGAGGGTCCAATGCCCTCAGGTAGTCCCTCCCTGCATCTCACCTAGGGCCTTTACTGTGCTAATGTTTTGAGCCAGGAAGGCCTTTGAAATGTAGAAGGGGGTTTCTGAGATGGCAGTCACTGTACCAAAGACCAACACCAATGCCAGTTAAATATTCCCAGCCTTCACAAGTCTCCTCTACTCATTGTGTTTTAATTTTATCAGGGAGCCACTGTTGTTTGGAAGCAAACAGCATTTCCTCTGGTCTAATTATTAGGTGTCCTTACGTGGCCAGCTAATATGCTGGTAAGATCTAGCTAGTCCCCACGATGATTGTGATAGCATGGGAGAATATTTATACCAGCTAGTACAGCATACATGGTCGGATAAACTGCCACATTTAGACTACCCCTTATCTGGTGATTTGCGGGAGGCAATCCAGAGCAGATGCAGTGGCCCTTAGGAGTCCTGCAACACTAAACAAATGCAGTTACTTTTTTTTTTTTTTTTTTTTTTTTTTGTTTTTTGGGTCACACCCGGCGATGCTCAGGGGTTACTCCTGGCTCTGCCCTCAGGAATTAATCCTGTCGGTGCTTGGGGGACCATATGGGATGCTGGGATCAACCTGGGGAACTGGGCTGGCACAGGCTGGCCCAGTGCAAGGCAAACACCCTACCTGCTGGGCCCCAGCAGTTACTTTTTATATGGTAATGAAGGGTCTCAAAGCAGGTTTCACAACAGAATCATTTTTTTTATTTGCTTGGAAATTTTTTCATGGTTGATTCAAGTTCCTTTGATCACAAGAGAAGCCATTGCATTTTTAGGGAAGTTAGCCTAAGTCAACCTAGAAGATAGAGTGAGAATCTGGAGCTATCAGCTCTTAACTGGAATGTATGTGTGACTTTATAGATTAAAAAAAAACACAACTGGGCTTTCAGAGGCCAAAAGAGTCAGCAAGAGCAGGAATGCTAAAAATTTAGTGTGATACTCAAAAGGATAAATAATGAAATATGAAAAAGGTGATTTCTCTACAGTAGAGAGAGAAAATAATGAAAGGTCTAGAGAATCCAGGAACTCAGACAACTAGCTTTTGGTGAAGAGTACATTTATGTGAAGGGAAATTAAGAGAAGACTATAGAGCACATATTAATTGCTCTAGCTCTGTTCTAGAAATGCAAGAGAATATACAAAAGCCCTCAAGATCTCCGCCCTCCTACTAAACACATTTACAGTTAATTCTCCTCTTTTCAGCATTTCCAATCCCACTCATATCTCTGGTGTACAGATCATTCACAATGGTATCAAAATGCAACTATCAAGAGACATTTTCAAATGTTTTGTACTTTTCTTCCCCGCATTCTGTAGCCTACCATTTAGATCTCTCATTAATACGTACATGGGTATATTTTCCCTGCTTAATGCATTTATCTCAACTAAAAGCTTTGTTAAGAACAGAGATTAAATAAGTACTTTCACCTCCTTCTAAATTCCTAGCACAGTGCCATGTGCACGATGATATCTTAATATTAACTGACACTCAATTCTGGGTGGGATGAGTACAAAATAACAGTTTTATGAGTGAATAATAAAGATATGCTTTGTACTTTGCCATTTGGATCTCTAAGCAGTAATAACACAATTGCTTATTTTAATGTTGAACTTTTTTTCTGTGAAGTACAAAAAAAGAAAATGAAACCTGACCATGAGATCATTTTTTCATACTTAGTTGACCTTTGTGTAACACATTCCTGTTCCATTGTATGATCTTTGACAATTCTCTTTGATTAAATTCTCACCCTAAAGAAAACATAGGAATACATTTATTTACTCAGAAACCCTTTTTTAAATTTAATCATGTATTTAATCATAAATTTAATTTTATGATTAAATTTCAATTTAATCATATAATTGTTTATTATTGGCATCTTTAGCTCAATGGAGTGTGCAATTATTTAGTAAATACTATGTGTCATTTTTTCCATTCTCAAGATAAATAACACAGTGATATAATGCAGAATTTGGTCCTTAAAATATTCGTAAAAACATAACAAATCATATTTGAACACACAAAATAAAAGTAAATACAATTATTAAGTGTTGTACATAAAAAGCACACTAATTAATCTTCTACCAAGAATAATTGTACTTTTCTTCCCCTATTCTGTAGCCTATAATTTAAATCACTAATTAATCTAAGTATAGGGGATTTGGTGATACCTGAGATAATCAAGTAACAAATACTGAGAATAAAATGGTTATTGACAATTTTAGATGGGATAAGTGTGGAAAAATGAAAGGAAATATGAATAATCATCTCAGGAGGTTGTGTGTTCCATCTAACCTGGTCAACCTAGAGGTTTGAAAGAAAAGTGGCAGATAGCTTGAAAGAGGGCAGATTGTATAACTGACTTATTTTCAATGCTTATCAAACAGACTGAAGTAATCCTAACTTTAGAGCATAAATACATATTTTTTCTACCTAAATCTCTATGCTTGAAATCTCCCTATTATAAGTGCTTCATAGCATAATAAAGCAATCACTCAGCTAGGTAGAACATTAAACCTTAACTTGAAAAAAAATATGCTCCATTTATTAGTTTTTACAAGTTAGGAGAGATTTGGAAAATTACTAAATTAATGAATCTCATTTTCTTTGTCTAAAAATGGAGATCATTTGACCTATTTCAAATCAAGTTATGAGGATAAAATTAAATTGTAAGCTGTGAGAAGAGCAGACAGAACAACACTAAATACATTTTTAGTAAATGGACTGACATTGGTATGATCATGCTATGATCATGATTCCCGTTTGTTGACTATGAAGACATCAGCTGACTTCCTAAGAGATTCATATGCCCATTTCTTTGGATTTTATTAAAATCAAGCACAGTAACATTGAGCAACACTAGCTGCTAACTAAATTATGGATATTTCTATTTTTTAAATTTCTTTACAACCATTGTCAATCAACCATCACTTGATATATGAATTAAAAATAATAGATACAATATGTTATAATATATGGTATAATACATGTAATATAATATGCTAGAGCTGTGGTTTTTTAAGTATTTAAAACTTCCGTATAAAAGTCAGTGCTAAAATAAACATATAGCATTAAACATATAGTTAGAATAAACATATAGCATTAAATTAGCGCAGTTCTGGATAAACTGTGACCTCTTTGGCCTAGCACTTTTAAAAAATATAAATGACTTTATTCAAAAAACAAAATGATTTATTAGAACCAGTTACAGTTACTTCTGTATTTTCTCTAAGGATAATTTTGTGATACAACAGCAGAGCTGTGTACCTGTGACTGACTGTAGTTAATACAATCTAAAATATTTATTTGTGTAATTGTTTTTCATGTTTCAAGACCCTTCATTAAAGTATTACTAAACCTGAAAAGTTTTTAATCTTTTAAACTACATAATACAAACAATCAAGTTAAAATATGTGTTTTTATTCTTATACATACAGATTACATTGAAGGAAGTAATAAACCTGATATACTGGTTATAAAGGATTTTATTATAATTGTGGCATTTGAAAGAGCCTTTTAATAACTATTAGATTTATTAAACAATTTTATTTGGCTATTTTTTTCATTCAATAAATATCTATTAATCACCTGCTATATGACATTCACCATTTTACTTACATAAACAAATGAACCAAATCTTACTCTGTTGAGAACAACAAAACACATATAATCAAATGTATATGATTATAATCATATAATGTATATAATTATATGAATATTATATAGCAAAATAAATATAGTCAAATAACTATATACACTGTGTGTCAACTGTGTTAAAGAGGAAAAAAGCAAGATACATGGGAGAAATAAGTGGAGAGAGTAGGTGCTCTCAGGTTTATTAGTCAATGCTTCTTTGAAGAAGTGATGCTTTACAATGTGTGTCTTACTATTCCTTCCATTGGTTATTAGCTAAAACATTAAGACATCATTTCATTTAACTATTCCAGTAACATTATGGCACACAAAATACTTTTACTTCTCAGCAAAAAAAATCAGATCAAAATGGATTAAAAATCTCAATATCAGACTTGAATCCATAAAGTACATTGAAGAAAATATAGGAAAACCCCTTCACGGCATTGAAGCTAAGGACATCTTCAAAGGTGAAACACCATTAAAAAGCAACTAGAAGAAAAGATAAACATATGGGACTACATGAGACTAAAGAGCTTCTGCATCTCAAAAGAAACAGTGACTAAGATAGAAAGACAGTCCACAGAATGGGAAAGAATATTCACCCAATACCCATCTGATAAGGGGTTAATATCCAGGATATATCAGGCACTGGTACAGCTATATAAGAAGAAAACAGCCAACCCCATTAAAAATGGGGAGAAGAGATGAAAAGAAACTTTTGACAAGGAAGAAATTCGAATGGCCAAAAGGCATATGAAAAATTGCTCTTCATCACTAATCATCAGAGAGATGCAAATCAAAACAACAATGAGATATCACCTCACACCACAGAAACTGGCCCATATCCAAAGGGTAAAAGCAACAAGTGCTGGCATGGATGCGGGGAAAGGGGACTCTCATACATTGTTGGTGGGAATGTCGACTTGTACAACCTTTCTGGAAAACAATATGGACATTCCTCCAAAGACTAGAAATTGAACTCCTTTTGATCCAGCCATACCACTCCTGGGAATATACCCTGGGAAGCCAAAAACACACAGCGGGAACACTATCCGTACTTTTTATTTTCATAGCAGCACTATTCACAATAGCCAGAACCTGGGAAACAACCAGTATGCCCGAGAACTGATGACTGGATAAAGAAACTGTGGTACATCTACACAATGGAATCCTATGCAGCTGTTAGGAAAAATGAAGTTATGAAATTTGCCTATGAATGGATGGACATGGAAAGGATCATGTTGAGTGAAATTAGTCAGAAGGAAAGAGAGAGACATAGAATGACTGCATTTATTTGCATAACATAAATATCTTAGGTGATCTTACCAAAAGTGGAAATTTCCACACACATGTGGGAGTCAGAGGTTAGGTAAGATAGAGAAGGGAACATGTGTGAATAAATGTGAAAAGGGCTGATACCAACATAGAACTGAGCACTAAATACAGGCAAAAAAAATGCACATGATGGCTTCTGAGTGTATGTAGTGCAACCCACAATGTGTAAGAGAAGGAAGAGAGAGAGGAGAGAGAGAAAAAGAGATAAATTCCCTCCCCCTCCCATAGCCTGCATTTAGGCTATGGGAGGGGGAGGGAATTTTTAGAATTCACTCTAATAAATGCTTAGGAATTATCTTGTGGTGCTTGGGAGTTCATTTAGGATGGTGTGGACATAACCTATGTCAGCTGCATGCAAGGTAAGCATTTAGGCAGCCTATGGGAGGAGAAAGGGAATTGGGGACATTGGTGGTGGGAAATGGACACTGATGGAGGGCGGGTTGCTGGAACACTATGTGACCGAAACCTCCAAACATGAACAATGTTGTAATTGTATATATCACGGTGGTATAATAAAATGTTTAATTAAAAATATTTTACTTATATTTCTATAATGTAATATGTAACTTAAAGAATTTAAGTAATTAATCCAAAACTATAGTGCCCTTTCATCACAGCACTAGAACCCCAGATTCTCTCAATTCTATACTCTTGATTCCATACTCTTGATTTCATATTCTAATATTTCTCACCTTTTGAGGGGAAGAATTCACTCTAATAAATGCTTAGGAATTATCTGGTGGTGTTTGGGAGTTCATTTAGGATGGTGTGGACATATCCTATGTCAGCTGCATGCAAGGTAAGCACCCTACTTGCTGTAATATCTCAGACCTCTCTCACCTTCTCACTTTTCTTCTTTTTTTTAAATTTTATTATGGCCCTTTATAACCTTATTTTTTTCCAGTGACCCACACCAACCTATCACTGATTAGTTCCATACATTAGAGTACTGGTCCATATCCATACCATTTTCACCTACCATCGCTTGAAACATGCATCTCCGTGGGTCCTTATATGGAAAATCCTTCTTAAGTTGTTGCATTACACTTGTAAGACAAACATCTAAGAATATAATAGATATAGGCATGAGTTTTACACACATAAAATAGAAAGTACTAAGGAAAGAAAGTATAATGTGATGTGTTTGCTGAAAGTCAAACATTCCAAGTTGAATTTAATATGGAGTTTTCATAGAACATTGAACAAGACAAAGCTAAAAAAGAAAGTTGGGAACATAGTGTGGAGGGTCAGAAATCTTTGCCTGAATACATTCTTGTAAGTTCTACAAGTCAAAACATTGATGCTGGAACTACTGGAAGAACACTTTCTTCATTCAACTGATAAAAGGAAGCCATTCAAGGTTTGGACAAGGGCTTCTTAATCTATAGGTAGATAGCCAAATGGATAACTTGTCAAAATATTGTATCAAAATGAATACTTTTATGATTTATGATCATGCATTTGATTTGTATACCTATTTTATTTATCCATATAACAAGAGTGATATAACAAAAAAGTAGAGCTGTGTTATGAATGGAAAACGTTCAAGGAGGCCCAGGATAGGTTACTAAGTAGAGCAGTGTTTTGGGGGGAAGATCTAGGCTACAGTGATGGTTCTGAAACAGGAAGGTTGGAAGTAATGGAATATATCATTGTTTAAACAGCATGCAGTGAGTAACCGAATTGGGGTCACGTTACTGGGTATGGAAAGGTTGGAAGACATATTGAAAAACAACTTTAGAGTTCAGATTTCTGGGGCCGGAGCGATAGCCCAGAGGGTGGGGCGTTTGCCTTGCACGCGCCGGCCTGTGCTGGCCTGGGTTCGATCCCGGCATCCCATATGGTCCCCGAGCACCGCCAGGAGTGATTCCTGAGTGCAGAGCCAGGAGTAACCCCTGAGCATCTCCGGGTGTGACCCAAAAAGCAAAAAAAAAAAAAAAAAAAGACATAGAGTTCATATTTCTGTGACAACTGATTGACATCAGGAGGAGAAAGGATTAAAAGAAGATTTTACTTAATCTTTTTAAAATTTATTATAATTTAGGTAGTGTTAAAGTTTATGTTATCAGTATACAAAATTACTGCACCCCACCACCAAAATGTCATTACACTCCACCAATTAAGCCTCAAAGAAAGATGGTAAGACCAAAAAGGTGCAACAGAAAAAAGGATGGACAAAGAGGAGGTCCCTGAGTTGCAAGAATAGGCCATGAACAAGCATCAAAAGGAAAAGTTTAGCAAAGATCTAAGAGTGAGGTTGGAGAGTAAAACTGATTGTATGTTACAAATAAGTGAGAAGAGGCACAAGATGAAACCAGTTAACTATGATAGGAATGGGAAATAAAAAATATAAAGGGACTGAGATCACACACTCTATGTAACGCCTGCCTGTAGCACAAAGAAATAAGACAAATGGGGACCCCAAGCTGTCAGATGTTAATGATGGCTAACACGTTACACATTGATTATATCCAGGCATACATCTAAATATTTTATGCATAAAACATATGGATAATCGATGTACTTTTTAGAAAGAACAGTAGGAATCCCAAAGTGGGAGACTTTGGGATCTCCCTAGCAATAATTTCTTTTCTGTCAACTGTTAGGTTTGTGGCAGAGTGTTACAAGAAGTGAATTACTGAGAATTCAGAGTTTGATATCTTTACACATTCCAAGTCCACCTCAGCTTGAATTCAATGCTAATACTTCTGTGTTCTACCTACAGGATTGATCACTTGATCACTTGAATCCTCTTATTCATCAATTTGCTCTAGCGGACGCCAGTAACATTTCCATTGGACCCTATCACGTGCCAATGTAGCCCAATGGCATCTGGTTGATTCATGAATATGAAGAGCCTCAAACCGTTCCTTCAGGGTCTTGACAAGGAAGTCTGACCATCTTGTAGGTGGGCGGCCACGTGATCTTTTGACATACCGTGGGATCCAATCGGGTAATGGCTCTAGTCCAGCGGTTGTCTCCAAATCACATTACATGTCCAGCCCATCTGATTTTCGATGCCTTGGCAAGCGAGACAGCGTCCCTGATTCTGGAATAGCGAGGGAGGTCAGAACTCTGGATTCCTTCTCTCACTTGAGTGAGGCGTTATATTCCAAGCATAGCTCTTTCGATTCCTCTCTGGGAGACGCGAATAGCATTCTCATCCTGCTTTCGTAGGGCCCAGGTCTCTGAGGCAAATGTTAATGCAGGGAGAAGCGGTGGACTCAAAGAGATGTGCCCGGAGCCAGAGGTTCTTTGTCCTTTTAGCTATTTCTTCGATGGCTTTGAAGGCATTCCATGCCGCTCTTTTCCTCCTGTGCAGCTCAGGTTTTAGGTCATTCATCATGTTGAGTTCTCGACCTAGGTACACATAACTGCTGCATTCAGAGATGTTTGTTCCATTGAGAGTGAATGAGGCCTCTGGAACTAGTTCATTCTTCATAAACATTCACCACGCTACCTGTCTGAACGCAAGGTGCCCTCCCAATGGAAAACCAGCAGGACAGTTATACTGTTCAAGAAGGGAGACATTCATGACATCGGCAACTATCGCGCATCTGCCTGTTGTCCGTCATCTACAAGCTGTTTACAAGAGTCATCCAAACAGGATTAGCAGAACACTAGATGAAGGACAACCATGTGAGCAAGCAGGCTTCCGGAAAGGATTCAGCACAATCGACCATATCCACATGGTAACCAAGCTCATTGAGGTTTGTAGGGAGTACAAGATGCCGCTCTGTCTCCGCGTTCATTGATTTACAGAAAGCCTTTGATTCTGTGGAGACTGAAGCAGTCATCGAAGCCCTAGCCAAACAGGGTGTTCAAACCCAATACATCAAGATCCTTCGTGAGCTGTATTGCGGATTCACCACCAGGATCTCACCATTCTACAAAGAAGTGATCATTAATGTGAAAAGAGGAGTTCGACAGGGTGATACCATTTCACCAAAACTCTTCAGCGCCACCCTCGAGAACATCATGCAACAATTAGAATGAGAAGGAATTGGAGTTAAGATAGATGGTCGGCAACTACATCACCTCCGCTTTGATGATGACATCGTTCTAATAACACCAAACATTAGCCAAGTGGCACAAATGCTGGCTGACTTCGACAAAGAATGTGGAAATATAGGTCTACAGCTGAATGTAAAACCTACAAGATTACTGTATCACTGTATCACTGTCTTCCCGTTCATCATCGATTTGCTCGATCGGGCCCCAGTAACATCTCCATATGTCCTGTCTCATGCTAGTAGAGCCCAAGGCATCTGCTTGCTCCAGGAACAGAAAGAGCCTCAATCCATTCGGAACGAGGTCTATAATTGTTACTGGTATTTGGCATATATATCAAATACAGCACGGGTAGCTTGCCATGCTCTGCCGTGCAAGATTACTACAGAAAAAAAAATCACTGCTGGTCGAAGTCAGCCAGCATTTGTGCCGGCTTGGCTAATGTTTGGTGTTATTAGAACGATGTCATCAGCGAAGCAGAGGTGGTGTAGTTGCCCACCATCTATCTTAACTCCCATTCCTTCTCATTCTAATTGTTGCATGATGTTCTCGAGGTTGGCGCTGAAGAGTTTTGGTGAAATGGTATCACCCTGTCGAACCCCTCTTTTCACATTAATGATCACTTCTTTGTAGTACAAGATTACTACAGAAAAAAATCTGTGGGGCTCTGCTGCTGTAAACTCTGTGAAATCCATTAGCTTAATGTTTGGGAAAGAATTCATGGACAAGATTTCTGGGAAATGAGGAAAGAGATGTCTAGAATGGGGAGGAGATGTGAGATATAGGAGACCGAGAAGGGATCCTGATAATGGATGAATACATGGATGAAGATAATATTTTAAAAGTGTCTTCTTAAAGGGTCAGAGAGATAGTGTAGTGGATAGGGTTTGTGCCTTGCATGTGACCAACCTGGGTTCAATCCTTCAAATTCCATATGGTTCTCAGAGCACTGCCAGGAGAAATTCCTAAGTGCAGAGCCAGGAGCAACACTATAAAATCTGAGTACTGCCAGATGTAACCCAAAAACAAGCAATAACTCCCTCCCCCATAAAGAATGTTTCTTGATGTTTTCTTCACGACTTTGAAGAACAGTCAACCAGCCATCTGCTGAGTCTAATTTGTGCATGCCAAATATGGGACAACAGAAATGACAGTGTCATATAAGTTCATGAAGAGATATAAACCTTGGATATAAATTTGGATATATCACTCAATCTCTATTATATTATAAAGTGGTGTTTTAAATATATATCAAGTAGATAAGATTGAATATAATCATTAAATTTTAATACTTGCTGAATAGTTATAGTAATACTAGTAATAATTTTAACACTAGAATTCTTATGCTAATTTGACTACAAAGGTGATACTTATAATTAGCTTCATCACTACAGTTAGTGGGTCTTAAAATTAAAGCCACACTCTCAAATGGTAGGATTTGGTAGTTTAAGTACAGTTACTAGATTGTACAGTACTGATTTGTAAATTTTATGACACAGATTTCAATAAGGCCCTTGAAGTTCTGGTATAGCCTATTTGAGAAGTTTAGACAGTAAATTTTTTAAAAGAGAAAATTGAAAATGTACACGGTCAAATTTATTTCATTACCACACTGAACTGAGTCATCATTAGAAAACTTTGCTTCACTGTCTACATTTCTTTATATATTCAAACTGAAATATGAAATGGTAATCGAGGAACCATTTATTTTTCTTGAGTTCAATTTAATGTTGTACAAAGTCATATAACTTACCATTAAACTGTAAAAAGTTGCCTAACCAAGCCAATGTAATCAATAGAGTAATGCATGATAGATTCCGTATTCCATCTTATGGTTTATGCTCAGTAAGATGCAGAATACATATAACTTCAGTAAGGATAATATCTGATATGTTTAAAGAGTAGCATTCAGTAGCTGAAACATGAAGTAACTTCATTCTCCCTCACTGTTCCTCAGTCTTGCTTTAGGACATAATTTCTCTGAATTTGGCAGTCAGTTTTGGTTTGGTTTGGGGGCCACAAAGGGCAGGGCTCAAGGATTACTCTTGACTCTGCTGAGGAATCACTCCCTTAGGAAATCTGGGGAACTCTACAGGGTGCTGGGGTTCATGGAACCCTGGTTGGCTGCATGCAAAGCAAGCACCTTCCCCTTTGTACTATTGAGCTATGTTGGTAAACATATGGGGATCTCATCGGATAAAAATTACCCTGATCTCCCCCTACCCAAAACATCACCCTGGGTCAGTCTTTTTCCCCAAGTCCATGGTAAGCTTCTATTCCCTTGTAATGCTGAATGGTATAATAGCTTGCACTCAATACAGCTTTCTTTCTCTTTTACTCTCTTCTCCCATAACTCTGGAGATATAAAGCATTGCCTGGTTCTTTTTTGTATTCCCAACCCTCAGGTGCTCAGCTAAAATAAATACAGAAAGGGATCATTTCGAATTTTTTCTGAATAAAATATTGTATACATTGAAGATCACTTTGTAGCACATTTTAGAAAGCTGTGTCATCTTGATTAAAATAGCAATATTCTGAGGTTGAAGGTAGCAGCAAGTGTAAGGAATTTCCATTGCATGTGGTGAACCCAGTTCAATCCCCAGCACGATATTGGTTCCACAGGAACTGCCAGGACTTATTCAAGAGTCAAGAATAAGCTCTGAGGGAGAGAGATGCAGAGACAGAGAGAGACAGAGAGAGAAAGAGAGGAAACGGGGCTACCTGCTATTGAGGCAGCCTGGGGGGTGGGTAAGAGGAGGTGGGGTACATTGGTGGTGGAAATGAGGCACTGGTGGAGGGGCGGGTGCTGGAATACTGTATTACCAAGAACCAATCATGAACACCTTTATAATTGTATGTCTCACGGTAGTATAATAAAAATAAAAAAAAAGAATAAGCTCTGAGCCCCGTGAAGGAGACATGGACCCCACATTCCCAAGAAGTACAATCCTGATTATTATAGCCAATTATCCAAAAAACATCCATTTTCATTTTTTAAATATTTTCTTATACCACCATGAGATATATAATTACAAAGATGTTCATGTTTGGGCTTCAGCCATCCAGTGTTCCAGCACCCATCCCTCCACCAGTGCACATTTCCCACCACCAATGTCCCGAATTCCTTCCCCCTTCCCCTGGACTGCCTCTATGGCAGGTTCTTTATCTCTTTTCACTCTTCCTCTCTTCCTTCTCTTAATTGTAATACATACAAATAGAGGTTATACCATTTTTATTTTTATGTATTTTTAGAACCCTTATCTGACCTCCTTGTTCCCACTGATATTTCTTTTCCTTTCACATATCTTTCTTGAGCCTGGCATTACTAATATTTCTCAACCTACAGATAATATAATTTTAATTACCTCAAACACATTCCATTATTTCAACAGTTAACTAGGGAACTTATTCCTCTTTGTTATCAATTTAGCAATTCACAGGTTTTCATTTGTAAGTTTTCACAACATTTGCCTACTTACCCACATCTCAGCATAGATATGCAGTCTCTCCTTCTATTATTAGAGGTGAATTGTTAATGCTTGTATTAAGACCCATCCCCTCTTCTCATACATGTCCAATCCATTAAACGCTCAAAATATCACCAATATTCTCTTTTTGACAACTGATTATTTCTATAATACAGGCTTACATAGTACTGAGTTAATATCTTACATAGCTACAGAATATTTTTCTAACCCCTCATATATTTTAGCTATAGTTTTATTTCTTTGTTCTTCTTTGAAATAAAATTTATATTACCTATATCCACTGTTCTCAATTCTTCTCCCCACCCCCATGCCTTGATCTCAACTTTTTCAAAACTATTTTCTTGCTTAATTCAGTGATAATTTTTCCATTTCTCTTTTCCATTCCAGCAATCTTCATCATTTTGCAAAACGATTGACTGTCTTACCTCTGAGGGGCTGTTGGGGCCCTTGTTGTGCTCAGGGATTACTACTGAATCTGTGCTCAGTGAGCACTCCTGGCAGTTATTAAGGGACCACTTATATGCCAGGTACTGAACTGAAGTGGGCCATGTGCAATGTAAGTGCTTTTTCCATACAGTATCACTTTGTCCTAGTATCCATCCTTCTTGAAGGATTAAAAAATGAATGGGGCTGGAGCGGTAGCACAGTAGATAGGGCATTTGCCTTGCACATGGCTGACCTGGGTTTGATCCCCCGAATCCCATATGGTACCCTGAGCACCGCCAGTAGTAATTCCTGAGTGCAGAGCCAGGAGTAACCCTGAGCATTTCTGGGTGTGACCCAAAAAGAAAAAAATGAATGTCTTTGTTCCAGTTTCTTCTCTAACTTCCACTTGGCACTCCTCATCCTCACAGGCTACTCCAGCTCACAATCCTCGATTTTTATTTTAATCTCTACAGTTTTAAATAGAAGCTTCCGGTTCTTTGTCAAACTTCTTTTCTAGACACATTGATTACATCCAGTCTAGGACTAAAAACCTTTACAGTTATTAATCCCAAGATAATGCCTGTGTCTGGTTCTCTTTCCCAGCAAAGAGATTCATATATTCAATTTCATAACACAACTAGGATATCTAAAGACGCATCTTAAAATTAAGAGGTTTGAAACAAGATTTCTTATTTTCCTCCAAGATATGCTTATCCTACAGTTTTATATTGCGTGATAATTGTAACCCAACTGCAAATAGTACAAGAGCTCAGACTAAATCATTCTTGACCAATCACTTCTTTAAAGACTGACTCAATCTTCAAATCATAGCTATCTTTACCTTAGCATTAGCAAGTGTCCTGGAGTCATATATGTGTATTCTGCATGAGACAGGTAACTAGTCAAATTTTTCCACTAAAAAAATTCAAACCAAAATTACACAACTGACTATCTAGAATGTGCCTACAACACAGTAAAAGCTACTAGATTGTAAATGCTTTATTATATTCAGTGACAAATAGCATCTATCCAAAAACCATATTGCAAGCAAAACTTGTAACAAAAATTGTACATAAGCATTTTCTTGCTATGATGAATGCCTAAAATTGTTTGAAAGAAGACAAAAGGGTTAAAACCATTTGTCTCTTGCTATAAAAGGTGGTGGTATTGACAATTCAGGTGATGGATGGGCACTTTTTGTAAGTTATCACATTCAGTTAACTGATAGAAATTCTCTGACACTGGGCATTTGTAAAGAACTTTACAAAGTTTAGAAAAAAATGTTAAGTGGGTTTGAATACATTCAAAAATGTTTTTCTGAACATAAGAAGAATGAACCATTTAAAAATGTAAGTCTCATTACATCATTATTATATTTAATAATATTATTCATCACTTTTATATATGACTATTATCTCTCTGCATCACTTGTATCACTTGTCTTTCCATTGTTCATCAATTTGCTTGAGCGGGTTCCAGAAACATCTCCATACATCCTGTCACAAGCTAGTGTAGCCCAAGGACATCTGCTCACTACAGGAACATGAAGAGCCTCAAACTATTCTTTCAGGTCATGGGAATGAGGTCTATAATCGTTACTGGGTTTTGGCATATCAAATATAACATGGCTAGCTTGCCAGGCTCTGCAGTGTGGGTGGTACACTCTCAGTAGTTGGTTCTCATCTCGTGCATTTACTGATGAACCACAACGGGTAGAAATGGGCTTTTCTCTTGGGTGGAGCTCTGAGGAGCTGTGGAGTCCAGATGTTGAGAATGACTGCCCTCATGGTGTGGTGGTTCCTCTGGCTTCCTGCTACGCTCTACTGGGATGATGGGCCAGGGATAGTACCTGCCTAGAACTGTATACAGCATATAAATGTGAAAGATTCTGGGAAGAACCTGATCTTACTTCCATTATTGTATAAGACTGTCACGTGGTTGCTCTGCAGCCACACGCCAGCTTGCTGTGTATCTTCTCTTCTGGTGTTGCTTGCTGTGGTTGCTGGGAGTTCACAGCCATGGCTGCCGAAATGGAGTTGAAGGAATAGAAGGAAGAGCCCAAATCCCTGCTCCAAGTTCAGCCAGCGTGGCCCCACCGCACGTATTATCTCTTTGCATAATAGTATCAAATATGTATATTACCTTCTTGAATTTTACGGTTACTCTAGTATCAAACTTCTCTTTTTATGTTCATGTTGAGAATTTTCTTGCCATTAATTTTTTCACTTTATTTAATTTAGTTTTGCTTTGGGGTCATGTATGCTGATGTACAAGAGATACTTCTGAGCTTTCTTTCCATCTTTAGTTTTGAAAATATTTTACTGAATTTAAGGGTCCCTCTATATATATGTATATATATAAAATTTTCCTATATTTGCATGAATTTAACATGGCCATCCAGAGATATGGCTCAACTAGTATAGAACACATCTAGATGTTCAAATTCCCAAGTTTTTTCCTCACCCCTAACCCTCAGCAATGCCAAATATAACCCTAGTGACCCCAACCAATAGCACAGCCATATCTGGGATTGTTCCTTATTTAATAAAAAAATCTTCTTATGGAAAGTATGTTTTAGTGAGATATAGGGAAATCTTATATAGGGTCTGCCTATGTATTACAAAATCAAATTACTTCTTTAACCTAAAATTACTATAGCTATTTCTAAGCAGCAAATCCCATGACTTAAACTATGCAAGTAGTCAACTAATCTATTGATTCCCTTTATTTATATCTTTGTCCTATCCAGCTTAAAAATAAACCTTTTAAACATAAGCAGCAACACTGAAGAGATGGCTCAAGGGGTGGAGAGTATGCTGTGCTTGCAGTAGAGATTCCCTGCACCAAATGATCTCCCAAGCAATGCTAGGAACAACCACTGAATTCCAAGCAAGAATTCCCTGAGCAACAGTTATAATCTACCCACTTGTATCACTTGTCTTCCCATTGTTCATCGATTTGCTTGAGTGAGCACCAGCAACATCTCCATATGTCTTGTCATGTGCTAGTGTAGCCCAAGGGCATCTGCTCGCTCCTGGAACATGAAGAACCTCAAATCATTCGTTCAGGTCATGAGAATGAGGTCTGTAATTGTTACTGGTTTTTGGCATATCAAATATGACATGGGTAGCTTGCCAGGCTCTGCTGTGTGGATGGCAAACTCTTGGTCATAGGCTCTCAGTTTGTGCATTTACTGATTAATCAATACAATGGGGAGATGTCAGCTTCTCTCTAGGGTGGAGCCCTGACGGGCTGTGGAATCCGGATGTTGAAAATGGCTGCCCTCATGCTGTGGGGGCTTCCTCTGGCTTCTTGCAAGGGTCTATTGGGACAGTGGGCCAGGGTTAGAACCCGCCTTCCCTCCCACACTCCTCATGATCAGCCAAGCGCAGGGAGAGCTGGCAGCAACTCTACCCAATTTATCTGTGATCTACCCACCTCTCCCAAAATAAATAAAATATAATTCAAATCATGTCAACTCCCTGTTCAAATTTCGACAATAAATTTACTCAGCGTAGTACCAAAAATCATCAAAAGGCCCACTGGCTTCTCTCCTATACCGCTTTCCTTTGTCAGTCATAGGACTAGCAAAGGGAAGAGGTGGCTTCTTTGGTGGCCCCAGATTTGCCTGCATGTTCATCTACCTTATAATCTTTGCATTTGCAATTGTATTTTCCTGTGTTAATTTTTCCTGTGCTATTTGTAGATCTCGCTTCATTTCTCATTAAAAGAAGTTTTATCTGACAATTCTATGTGAGCAGAACTGAATTAAAGAAGAGAATTCTCTACCTCCTTTGCTTTATTATTTTCAGTAGTACTCATTTTTACCCATACATACAAAAGAGATACAGGTTATCACCCCATTGAACTTTTTTAATCTGTAATTTTTAAGTAGTACTCATCATTACTTAATATATATGAAAGAGAAACATATAGGCTATCACCACTGCTGAACCCTGTGAAACAAGAAGAGTTCTTATTTATAACTATAAGCAATTATAGTTTCATTCTATCCTGCTTTCTACGAAACGTAAGCTATAAGTGGGCAAGTATTTTATCTGTTTCCTTACAGTTGTATGAAAAACTGTACAAGATTCTTGAAGTGCCTGACACATAGGAGTTAGAAAATAATATTAATTGAATAAATATATGAAAAAATGTGGTGGTGGGAAGTCTATCCTATTAAAAATAGAATTATGAAAAATGATCTGTGAATTTTTCCCCAGGGAGCAAGAGTATCTTTCCCTCTCCAGATGTCCATGCTTTCTATGGAGGAAATTCAATATGGGAGATTTTTCCCAGGAAACACAAAACTGGCAGTTTTTATACAAAATAAGCCTGTCAATCTTATTCTAATCTAGAAGAATTTAATGGAGACATACTAATTTAGACTCCCATTTAAATGCTAACCAAATATATATACTCATCTTTTAGGGAGGTAAGCTATTATGGCTTAATATGAGAAATTTCTTACAAATTTGCTATTATGTTGCTTGATATATTAAGGAAAAGTGCAATTTTAACGTGAGGGTGTCATTTTTTCAAATTTGTCATCTGAGAGTGCAAGCTCTAATATATTATATACCAGAGAAGTTAAATCCTTTACTCCACATTCCAGTTTCATAACTGAAAATTGTTTTATTTTTAGTGATGCTGTAGTCTCCATATAACAGGTTCACAAAGTTATTTGCTCTTCTTTACAATGCACAGAATCTTGACCTGTTCACTCTCTAAAAGTAATGATGAATGAAATTTACTAGCTGGGTATGAAATGCCTGTAGTTCAAATAAGAACACCTTGTTTAGTTGACAAGTTCTATTTGAACTTGTAAAGATATGACTGAGGTCAAAATGCCTAAGTACAATTATAGCAGCTATTAAAAGAATACCTATATACTTCACCTGGCTGAGTTTAAACTGAATATTTAATTCCATTATTTAATTTAATTCCAATATTTAATTCCAATTATTTAATTGGTAATAGAAGTTCATTAACCTTTTCTGGACTTTGGATAATAATAACCACAAATCACTACCATTCTGCTCTGATGCTGACAGTATCCAAAACGTAACAGGAGATTTTTAAAACTAAAGATATTGAAGAAGACAGAACCACACCACACATGTAAACAAGAAAAATGATTCCAAAGACATTATGGTGCTATCCCAGAAAATGTTTTAATCTTAATAAAAGAAACATTTTAAGCTATACTGCCTAAGCAGCTATGCTTTTATTTCACTGCAAATCAAGTCAAAAGCATTATTATATTTGAGTGTATGTTAAGTTCCTTAAGTATTTGAGTTGTCATTTCCAGAAAGAGTTTAAAGCAGCAAACAGATGGAGTACAACAAGGTGCATTAATTTAAAAATGCAAACTAATATATATGAGCATCTGCCCAATTTTGTAGAAATCTTTCTGAAGTCTCATAGTTCTTTCCTCTTTGTATCTGAGCAGAATACATGTGAATTTTGAAAATATTGCATAAAAATAGCTTTCTTAAAATGTTCACAAAATTTTATGAGTCTCCTGGTATTATCTTAAAATACTTGAAAATTATATCACATTTATAAGTTTTATGAAAAGACTTGAAAATATCTAATTTTGATAGATTGTTACTAAAATGTCTAATTCTACTTCATCTGTCTGAACACTGCCACAGCATTTCATCTTCTACATATTTCATGCTACATCAATTGTATAATTTCTATTACCAATCCTTTTACTAATCCTGTATTAATCATTTAAATAATCTATTATAGTAATAAAAACTAATTCAGAGTAAATATTACAGCTGAAAATAATAAGTTTCAAGGAATAGTCACACAGAAGTTAAGTTTGGATGGTACAGAGAGTTATCACAACAAATAAGATCTAATATTTGCTCCTTTTCCAACTCTAACTTGCACATAGCTATTATTTGGTCCAAATGATATACTAACCTTGTGGTAATAGGAACAAATCAATAACTGATAAAGTTCAACTAGGCACCATATCTGGTAAAAAAAGAATCTGATTTTTTTGCTGGTCATCTAGTGCCCAATCAGAAGTAACTGACAGTAATATCATGGTACATGATCTTCCCTCTTATGATCTGTAAAGTTCAGATATTTTACTGTTGGATTACCCAATGTTCACAACCCTCTGTCTCCTACTTCCCAGCCCTGGTTTTTATATAGTAAGTGAAATGTTGTTTTTCTCTTTTCCTGTTTTCCCTTTGCATATTCTTAAATCAGAGCAAAGGCCTTTTGTATAGACACAGGAAGATAATTCAGTCTATTTGTGATATAGGAGTTAATTAACTCTGAAATATTTACTCCTGGGCATCTGTCATATTTCCTAACTTGAAACTCCATTGTTCTTATATTGATTCTAGCACATTTCACCCAAAAGAAGGGTCCTGTCAGGGGACTCAGATGAATCTAAAGCAAACCATGAGTAAACTACCCTGGTCTTGACATGGGATGGACTAAGTGTCATGAGCATGATAATAAGCTAAGACCACGGTCATGGAACAAACTCTATCCTGACCCAAAGATAAGCAACTGGTTTCAGACCAGTTGGGGGGTAGTATAAAACTTCTTCTGAGGACTGTAGTCTGCAATATATAGCGAGATATCCCTTGGAAAAGCTATCTTTTATAAATGTCTGTATCACTCACTAGAAATATTATTAAATAAAATGACTAGAAATATTATCAAGATGATTTTTTGCCAGATAAGGCAAGAAGAAAACAATACTGACACTAGCGCCAGGATAGGATTCTATCTCTGAGGGGAATTCCCCTGGTAGACTTCCATAGGATGGAGGAGCATTTTATACCTTCTCATTTTTTCAGGATCATAGTCTGTTCATCTCTTGTATATTCCAACACCCAACATTTTGGGAGGACTTAAAGAGGAGACTTGACTTGAATAAAGGGCTAGAGCTGTGGACTATCAAGGAGCAAGTGGATCTGTTCTTTTGTCCATCGGTCGGTCTGGGGTGGGGAATGGTCAATCACCCTGAACATGCCAGGGGACCTTACCAAAACCTAACATCTATAGGGGAAGACACTGAGCTCCCATCACTTTACAATACTCCCACATCTGTTTCAGTTTTAAAGACAGACTCCCCCACCCTCACTGCCCTCCTCTCTAATGCCATTGTCACAATGACCAGAAGGTGCACACATGCTTTGCTGTGGTGTTTTTACATTTAATTTTTCTCTCTGGGCTTCATACTCTACCTTCAGTGCTCATGCACAGTAAACCATGCTGCTTGCCAGGGACTATACTTCTTTAGTTTCAGTGCTTTTTTATGTATTTACAGAGAGTCACACTGTTTGGTTGTGGTCCACTCACACAACCTGTTTTTTTATTGTAGTGATCACCAGGGCTTCTGCTCAGACACAAGCTGGTTTCAATAATCACATAAATATTTTTATTTTAGTTGTGGTGAACATTAGGGCCCACATCCTTTAGTTACAATGTTTACTCACAACTGACTGTGGTGAGCCACACTAAGATCAAAGGGATGATCTCAAACATCAGTATTATCAGGATCATACTCAGATCATGCAGTGATACAATGGATGGAAGTCACTGTCTCTTGCTTTCAGATAAAGGCACTAAGAAACTCCCAGTCCCTAAAGGCAGATTCTTGAAATTATCATTTTCATATTGCAGGCATGCACCTCAAAATATAATTGCACAGACACCATGATTTATAAATTACATTTATATATTGCTATGTTACCTTAAAACACATTTAATACAAATATAAAATTAGTTATTAAATGGAGAAATAGGGGTCAGAGAGATAATACAATGGGTGTTTGCTTTGAATGTGACTGACCCAGGTTGAATCCCTGGCATGCCATATGGTACCCTGATTTTAACATAAGTGATCCCTGAGCACCGCTAGGTGACCTCCCTACTTGTATCACTTGTCTTCCTGTTGTTCATTGATTTGCTTCAGTAGGCACCAGAAACATCTCCATACACACTGTTGCAAGCTAGTGTAGCCCAAGGGCATCTGCTCACTCCAGGAACATGAAGAGCCTCAAACCATTCCTTCAAGTCATGGGAATGAGGTCTTAATTGTTACTGTTTTTTTTGGCATATCAAATACAGCACAATTAGCCTGCCAGGCTCTGCCCTGTAGGTGACACACTACAGTAGTAAGATCTCATCTTAGGATCCGAAAGATGGTGAACTATGCTTGGACAGGGCAAAGTCAGAGGAAACTCTGGTGGAGGTCCATAGCGAATCTGACCTCCCTACTTTACAGGTCATTTGACATGGTTCTTTTCTTCTTTTCGTCAAATCTGTTTATTCTTACTGCCAGGTGCTTAGTTTTATTGTGTTCAACTTTTCATCTTTTCTATCTAATCTTAAAATCATCTCTTTGTTTCCACCTTAATATGGTGAGAAGGTGATTTGTGAGGACCTTGAGAGTGAGGCATAAACTTCTTTCTAGGAGTTTCTTAAAAAATATAGAGGGGGCACCTGCCCCTCGAGGTGTTGCAGTGTGGCTGTGGTGCCCAGCTGCGTTGGCAGGTGGCAGACAGGAGATAGGCTTGTCTACACCCCCACAGCTCTGCCCTGTGGGCCCTGGATGGTGGATTTTCTGACACAGGAAGAAAAAGAAAAAATTTTGGGGGGTCAGAATGATAGCACAGGAGAGGGGTGAAGAGATAGTACAGCTGATAGGGCACTTGCCTTGCACACGGCCAGCTGGAGTTTGAGCTCTGGTATCCTATATGGTACTCTGAGAACTGCCAGAAGTAATTCCTGAATGCAGATTCAGGAGTAAAGCTTAAGCTTTGAGAGTGTAACCAAAAGAAGGAAAAGAAAAAGAAAGCACAGAATTTTAGGCAAAAGATTTTACAAATTGCCAGATCTGGTTCCATTTCCAGCATCCCAGAGCACTAACAAAGGTGATTCTTGAACACAGATTCAAGAGCATGCCCTAAGGTAGGACTCAAAATCCAGAAGATAAATAAATTAGTCAAATAAATAAAGTGCTTTTATATATTTCCACTCAACTATGTTCTGAACATCTTTTTGAGTGACCTTTATGCTGCTCTTTCTGACCTATGAAGGAAAATGAACCTATGAAGGAAGATAAACACCACAAAGTTGCAGAATCATCTGAACTATTAATTGAAGTAAGTAACCATTATCAGGCTTCTCAAAGTTCCTGAACTTCATGAGTTTTCAGTGAGCCCACGTGAATCGAATTGGATGTTTTCGGTGAAAAAGAAGACCCTGGTATTCTACGGGAAGAAAGAAGTCATGAAAGTTCCTGCTCATGCCCAAAGGGAAACCTAGCTTACTACTTATGTTTCAGAAAGATATATAGCACATTTGGGGCAAACAGAAATAAGCTAAGAGGTCTGGGAAACTGACAGCATTAAAAACTAGCCCATAGGTTCAATATCTCTCCACTGTTTTCCCTGTAGGTATTCAGCAGCAATGGAAACAGTCAGTGAATAGACACTGGGCTCAGGTCTTTGACTCTGCAAAGACAGTTTCTACAAAGCATTGTCCCCAGATGCCAGACACAGCTTCAGGGAAAGCTGCCTTTGATATGTACATAACATGGCACAGTGGGAGAAATAATATGAAGTTCACCCTCCATTCCGTACCAACATAATGTAACAATAAACAGTCAACAGAAATGAGTTTTGGAAAGCCCAAGGGAAGAAAGGCTAACAGGAAGGACTACTCTAGCTAGTAGTAAAACCCAGAAGGAAAGTAGGTGGCTGCAATAGAATGGAGACAGTGCAAATTAGGCTTTTTCTATGGCAAAGTTGTTGATTCTTGTTTTGAGACAAAGAACCTATGAATTTAAAATCACCAAAGCCAGTTCCCAGATATTTAAGCTGACCGTGTTTGTGTTCTAGTCTTTCTGACAAGATACCAAAAATGCAGCCCTCAGAAACAATAAGAAAAAGAACCTGAAAGCATTTCTCCCGAAAGGACTTCTCGGTGTAAGAATTCACACACATGCATCTAATTTATATTCACACTCCTTCACTTATTAATTCAACAGACATTTAAAGTTTCTAATATGTGTAGCCCTAGTGAAGGCACACAATGGAAAGACAGGGTATGTCTCAAGGGAATTTATGTGCCAGTAAGGGGACCCCACCACCCCCTCCCCGCCCACACACACACACACACACAACACACACACACAAAAAGGTAAGAGAAGCAACCTATTTAGGAAGCATGGAAAACAAATTTAAAAACTGGACTTATACTGATTTTCATAGGTAATTATACTAACTATAAATATGGTAAGAAAATTTACTGAACACTGAAAAAAGAGAATACATTTTATCCAATTGGATCAGATATACCAAGGTACACAAAGAAGTGGAAGATGCTTGGTTCATCCTACAAAATTACAGAACACTGAAATTCAGAACTCGGGGAGAAGAGGTAAAATGGAATGAAAATTTATCTATTTATTATTTCAACTGTTGAGCTTATGCTATTTTTCATTTGTAAAACGTTTAGTTTTATGTTTGTGTATGGTTATAAAACAATTTTGGACCACACACAGTTTTGCTCAGGGCTTACTCCTGGCCTCTGTGGTCAGGGATCACTCCTAAGGATACTTGGAGACCATGCATGACACAGCGGCTTAAACCTGGGTCAGTTACATGTATGAGAAGCATGTTAATCCTGTACTATCTCTTCAACCTATCATTGATAAAAATTTTCATATATGGCCAGGAGATAGCTAAAAGAGGTGGAGAGCGGTGCACGTCTGTCTGAATCCCCGCAACTGCATGCAGGCCTCCTAAGAACTGAGATATGGGCCGAGGCCCCTAGCATTCCTGGAGAGACTCATAAAATTGAATAAGTGTTATTTTACATGTGGCTGCCCAGTTAAGTGTATAAAAATCCCCATACAAATATCAGTAAAATTTATATTTTATACATTTAACTAAGAAGCTTCTGCATCTCAAAAGAAATGGTGATTAAAATACAAAGACAATTCACAGATTATGTAAACATACTATATTTACCCAATATCTGTCTAATAAGGGGTTAATATCCAAGATATATAAGGTGCTGGTAGAACTTTACAAGGAATGGGGCCGGAGTGATAGTCCAGTGGATAGGGCATTTGCCTTGCACGTGGCGAACCCAGTTTTGATCCAACATCCCATATGGTCCCTAGGCACAGCCTGGAGTAATTCCTGAGTGCAGAGCTAGGAATAATTCCTGAGCATATGTGACCCAACATATGTGACCACACCAGATGTGACCTAAAAAAGCAAAAAAAAAAAAAAAATTAACAAGGAAAAACATCCAACCCCTTCAAAAATGAGAAGAAATGAATAGATGGGATGTAAAAAATATTATAAGACTAATATCAAAAGGCCAGGCAAAATAGGGTACAGTAGAACTTGTCAAGGATTGGGATCTACCACAAGTGTGTGGGGGTATAGGTTAGGTAGGAAAGAGAAGAGATCAGTCTGCCAATAGTAAAAACTGAGTAATGTAGTAGTTTGCACAATAAGCCCTCAGTGTATGTATTGTAAATCACAATCCAAAAGAAGAGAGAAAGAGAAAGAAAAGTTCCTGCCATACAGGCAGGCAGAGGAGTGGGAGAGGGAAACTGTGGCAGAGGAGTGGGGAGGGAAACTGTGGCACTGGTAATGGGAAATGTGCACCAGTGGAGTGCTGGAACACTTTATTGGGAAAGGCGCATTGGTTGGTGCTGGACCACTGTATAACTTAAACCCAATCGTGAACAGCTCTCTAATGGTCTATTTCATGGTGATATAATGCAATAAAAAATAAACATATACATAAATAAACTATGTATAATATAAAAATATTTATATATTTATATATGCTCAGGAATAACTCCTGAGCATTGCCGGGTATGACCCAAAATGCAAAAGAAAAAAAAAATGCCAATTCAGAGACACACACGGGGCTAGTGCTACTCTTGCTCTCCCTGTTCCCAGCTGATCACGAGGCACCCAGGAGGGATGGCAGGTAGTTCTAGCCCTGGCCTGCCACTCCAGCAGAGCCTCCCAAGAAGCCAGAGGAACCTCCACACCATGAGGGCGGCCATTTTCCACATCCGGACTACCCTCTCCTCGGAGCTCCACCCAGCAGATGAGCTGATCACAGCCGGGCTCGCGTTGTGGCTTGCGACTGTGAGGTTCATCAATAAATGCTCGAATTTTGAGGTGACTACAAGAGTATCCTACACACACGGCAGAGCCTGGCAAGCTACCTGTGTCATATTTGACATGCCAAATACCAGTAACAATTATAGACCTCATTCCCATGACTTGATGGAATGGTTTGAGGCTCTTTATGTTCCTGGAGCAAGCACATGCCCTTGGGCTCTACTAGCATGAGACAGGACATATGGACATATTGAGATGTTACTGGTGCCCACTCAAGTAATCGATGATCTACTGGTGCCCACTCGAGTAATTGATGAAGTCAAGTGATCAAGTGATATAAATAAGTAAAATATTAAATCAATAAAATACTATTTTGAACTTTAGATAGCTCCACAAAGCAAGAGGGGCTCTTGTTTTATTTTTGTTCAGGGCCATACCGAGAAGTTCTCAAGATTGTTCCTGATTCTACATTCAGGAATCATTCCTGGCGTTGATTGGGGGACCATATGAAATGCTGGGGATTGAATCCAGGTAGGATATGCATAATGAAAACACCCATCTGTTTTTTTTTATTTTACAGAGTGAAATATTGTACAATGCATAGAAACTTAAATGATCTTATTATACTTGGGAAATAAAAAATGTCATGAATTTTCTCTTCTTCTTCTTTTTTTTTTTTTTTTTTTTTTGCTTTTTTGGGTCACACCCGGCAATACTCAGGGGTTACTCCTGGCTCTGCACTCAGGAATTACTCCTGGCGGTGCTTGGGGACCATATGGGATGCTGGGGATTGAACCTGGGCCGGCATGGACCAGCCGCTTGCAAGGCAAATGCCCTTCCGCTGGGCTATTGTGCTGTCCCCCAAAAAAAAATTGTCATGGACTTTGTTAAGCACCACATGACTTCTTGCTGTTTTAAAAATCATTTTCTCCTTTAAAATGTTTACTTTATGGTAAATGACTTTTATTTAGGTAGGATAGTTATTCATAATGTGTTGAGTCAGGGATGTTAAACCATGCAGGAGTGCCACCAGTGTGAACTAGAGTTCTCTCTCACCACACACCCACTGGCACTTATTGTTTCTGCTCTTCATTATAAATTTTTCATTTTGATTTTCATTTCTCTGGTAAAGATGATGAAAGTCATTTCCATATGCCTGATGCCCATTAATGTCCTCTATGAGAAGTATTTGTTACTATTCTCTCCCAGTTTTTGATTATTTTTGTTTGAGCTTTGGAAATGCTTTCTTATATCTTGGATAACACACATTTGTCTGATGCGTGGTGTACAACAATTTATAAGACAACTAAAATTTAGTGACAATTTACTCTCATCTTGTAGTCACCTCTGATAGACTCTTCTGCTGGGTGGAGTTCTGATGAGAGGGAAGTCGGATGTGAAAATGGCGGCCTTCATGAAGTGGGTGGAGTCATCTAGCTTCTTGTGAGTCTCTGCTGAGGTGGCGGGCCAGGGCTAGAACCTGCCATCCCTCCCGGGTGCCTTGTGAGTGGCTGGACACTGGAAGAGCCGGTAGCAGCTCTGACCCATGTCTTTGAGTCTCTGGATCAGCATACCTGGGCCAGACTTGAAAAAGACTGCTGCACCTGCACGGCAGAGCCTGGCAAGCTACCCGTGTCATATTTGATATGCCAAATACCAGTAACAATTATAGACCTCATTCCCATGATCTGATAGAATGGTTTGAGGCTCTTTATGTTCCTGGAGCAAGCTGATGCCCTTGGGCTCTGCTAGCATGAAACAAGTCATATGGAGATATTACTGGTGCCCGCTCAAGCAACTTGATGACGAACGGGAAGACAGTGATTACTCTCATCACCAAGTACATATTCCACACTGGGAAGCTAAGCTAGGGTTGATTATTCCTTTTCTATATTTAATGCTCCTACAGACAGTACCATATATATACTACAGTGGGTAAGGCACTTGTATGCAGTTTGCTCAGATTCAACTGGATACTGCAGATGGCTCCCAGAGTACTACCAGGCTTGATTCCTGAATACAGAACCAGGAGTATTTCTTGAGGTCTGCTGGAATGTCCTCAAATACCTCCTCATTTGAAAAAAAAATCTCTAAGTAAGATTTTATCTGTTAACACAACACAGTAATAGATATTGAATTGATGTGGAAATAAAATATGTATAAAATCCTAAACCATTTCATTAAAAATAACTGTCATTAAAAAGTACTGAATTCCCATTCACTATTTCTGCCATTCTTTTCCACTCTAGAATTTTTATTATTATTATTATTACTTTTTTAAAATTTTTACCAGGGGGAGTGCAAGTGCAGTCCCCCACTACCACAAATGATGCAGTCGAGTTTCCCACATTTGGGGAAATCGCAGGGGTCAGCACATCCTGAGTACAAAGAATAAGTCTCGCCCTGGGGAACCACCTTCGTGATAATGGTATCTCCCCTGCCAGTTAACTATGACCACTCTAGAATTTTAATAGTAATTAACTTCTATTTAAGAAATCAGCTTCTAGACCCCCTTATTAACATGAGAGTTTATGAAAGCTGGAAAATATGCTATGCCTTTCTTTTCCTCATATTGGAGAAGTGTATAAATTATAAATTTTACTGATATATTTATGGGAATTGATAATATATAATATGGGCTTCCTACTCAAAGGACTGGCATTGCTAATTTGTGAATTCAACTAGAAAGACTAGAGATTACCACAGTACAAAAAGAAGGCATTTGGGTTGTTTCAGAAAATGCTTTGGGGATTATGTCTCAATTATATTCCTTCCAAATAGTATCATAAGTAACTGGCATTCCTCAGTTTCATTTCCAGCTCCCCACCAAAAAAAGTGCACAAAAAATCCAATTTGAAAAGCAATATCATAAATTTCTCTCCCAAATGATAAGCAATTTCTTCTAGGTACAAAATAGCTACAACCATTCTTTAATCCTGAATATTAATATGTTGTGGAAAAAAAGCAAGAACTCCACAAGCAGATGGATGATCAACAAGAGGATTAAACAGCCCTCCAAGGGCCCTCCGAAGAGGCATTAAAATTGTCAAAGAATCAGAAAATACCATAGTAAATGACCCAAATGACTTTGAGAGATGAAAAATAAGGAAGCTGAAATAGCAAAAATAATAATAGTACTTGATACTTACATAATGGCTTTCTTGAGAGAATTCTGAAACCTTTTCCGAACATTAATCCAATAATTTTTGTCATTAGTCAACACTACACAAAGGGGGCCTTTTATGATTTTCTCACAGAACACTTGGGAAACTAAGGCTTCAAAAGACAAAGATGGTGTGGCTTTAATCGATTTACTTTCAGTGTAGGAAACAATCAATGCTAAATGAGAATTATTCAAAAGAAAATACAATCTCATTTTTCATTATATTACTAAATGCCATTAATTCATGATAATTTGATGTTAGTAAGCAGAACTGATATAACATATTACCTCTAGATATCTAAACCATTAAAATTCATGAATTTTGAAACAAAAATACCTAAAGTGAAGATCTGAAAACAGTATATTCTTCACATTTGAAAAATGATTTTTAAAATAAAAATATAAAGAATAACAGTCACACATATGTTTTTGTTAAAGAATTCTATTACATTCTGTTCTCAACTGTCTCCTAAGAAAACATCTCATTAAATTCTTAGCATCCTATCATATTAAGGGAAAAGTAGTCATCTATTAATGGAGGACAAGTCAGGCACTAAAAAATTTTCAGGACAGAAACACAGTCTTACAGTAATGAATTCACAGCTTCTTTGACACAAACTCAGTTTAATATAAACAGCAAAGCATCCAAGAATCACAAACTGCTGCTGATGGAAGTACCAGGTAAGAAACTCTATAGGGGAGAACAATATAAACCAGCAGTAACAGGGGAAACATTCAGTTTGTACTAGAAATTGTAGCAATGCCAAAGTGCATCATACAGCAGATAGAACAATTGCACAGCCAGGGGAATAAAAGAGCATGCCTCTGACTGCTTGTAAAGAATGCTGTGTAGGTGGGGGAAAAACACATCTATGTGCTTTAAAATGTTAATCCTTAGAGATAATACTCATATTTCTAAAGAACAATATTTTTCTTATATTTGAGATTAATGACAACTCAAGTCATACTCTGGAAGTTGACTAATACGTGGGGATAAGAAAAAGAGAAAGGCGGGGGATAAACTGATTATTCAACAGACACTGCTAAGACTTAAAGACACCTACAGAGTTGGGGCACAGCCACCATCCCCTCCCATCAAAACAATACATAAGTAAAAGCAGAAAAATGTATTTCTGAAAGAACTGTTTTTACTTATTTGTAATTTCCCTTGTTAAAAATAAGAAACCATCATAAACTGCAAGAAGTATTAGCACCCACCATACTTATTTGAAATTTATATTGTATTTATTTTGAATGCTGCATTGAAAATGTGCCTTAACCTTTGGAAGACTTGGGACCTTTGAATGCCCATATCTTGACTTTGAATGCTAATTATCATGAGAAGAAAAAGGTATCCACAACACTGGCGATCATCCTCTCATATCCCCAATACCTGAAAACTATGTGTGGATTAAATATTTTATAAATAATATAGATTAATAAGGTCAGGATGGTGACTCTCAATCCTCTAAGCAGAGATTCCCTGTAGGTTTAAGTCATGGGAACTATCAGAATGAACAGAAGAGGAAAAATGCTGGAATGTTAACACAACTGCTCCCAGGTGCCCTTTCCTTGCTCATAAACTGTTCTGAGGACCAACAGGAAAGAACAAATTCCTAGTATTTTACCTCACAGAAGAGAAACTCTGAATCATTTTCTACTCCAGAATTAGGCCTGATAAACTGACCGTGGGTATAACTCTGGCCCTCCATCCTGCTGTTCCCATTTTCTTAATGGGTTATCCAGAGATAGAAAATGATTTGTACTTTAATCTTTTGACACAGGATCTGCTTCTGGAAGAAAATGGTCTCAGACTGCCTTCAATCTGTAAGTTTTTGACAAAATGATAAGAAGGAACAGAGAAGAGACTCTATGCTCCAGCAGAGGGAAAGCAAAAATTACCAACTCTTTAATTAGTCGACTCTCTTTAACATCCTATTTCATGTAGTGTTTCTTTTTCTTCTTCTACTAGGGCATAGGCAGTGGAAAGCGAAGGCTAAGAGAGTAAAGATACATGGTGCAACTCATTCACAAAGACGAGTTGTATCTAATTTATTTCTCCCTTTTGGAAAAACTGAATGTGATAACTGACTTGGGTGGTGTGGCGTGAAGGTATAAAGCGCATTGAAATAGAAATTAGCTCTGCAGAAGAGGTCTTGAGGTCAGGTTGAAGGAGTAAGTCCAAATAAAATGATTAATATGGGAACTGTGACAAGAATAAAAAGCCAAGATGAGTCACAGAACATTAGCTAGGCGCTAACAATAATTTGGTAAAGGTAAACTGATGGTAACTGGAAAATAATTGAATTAGGAGAATTGAAGGGTCTTGGATATCCCTTGGGTTGGTAGGCTTAGATAGATGGTGTGGATTTAAAGGACTCTCTTCCTACAGTGGCATGGAGTTGGGCTTTATCAAAATCATTAGCCATATACTTTGCCATTCTCTAAATGCCCCTGGTTTATGATATAGGAGATTTCATCTGAACTTTCACTCAATTATACATGAAAAAAAGTGAGGATATATGTAGTGGGGAAAGGAACTGGTACAGGTTAACTTCCAAAGATAGTTCTGGGTATCACAACAAATAGAGAAGAGAGCATGCCACAACGGGCTCTCTTCTCAGATGTCTTTGTGGGGGTTATTTTGTTTGGGTGGGGCACATCTTGACCACACCTGGTGATGCTCAGGTTGATTCCTGGCTTTACAGTCAGTGATCACTCCCGGCATGCTCAAGATCCCATATGAGGTACTAGGGTCAAACCCAGGTCAATTATGTATGTGCAAGGTAAACACCTTACCCACTGTACATCTCTCTCGACCCATTGGTCTTAATAAAGGAACACTTTAGTATTATAAAGTTGATCTCAAAAATACTCTACTTAAAAAGTCATTGCTATTGCCATTGGTCAGTTCCAGGATGTTTGTAGTATTGGAAAATTTGTGATATAACTAAATTCTGGGTAGGAAGATTTAGTTCGGTGTTACTAATAGCTAATTCTTAATTATATCAATGAATAAAATAATTATGTTGACTTTCTAAACATGAGACTACTAAAGGATCTTTCAATTTTTTGACAAATACAAATGGCAGTAAACATTTCTGGATCAAATTCAAACAAGTATACAAACCCACATACACACAACTATAACCAAATTATAACCAAAGGTAATGTTCTGCAAAACAAACACTGTTGCTTATTTTGTAAGTCTAACCTTATGTCTTTTTATTAAACCACATTGACAAAAATCCATTAATTTTATAGTATAAACTACTCAGAATTTGAAAAATGTTGCTTTGCCACCATAATATAAATTCTGTCTAGTCATCACCTATCTTAAAGAAAGACTGTGGTTGATAGATGGAAGCAGAAATTAAGGGGTACTAGGCAAAATTTTTTAATGAGATACAATGTATGAATAACAGTGTAGTGACTAAGATTAAGTGTAATATAATATGCTTCAGAACACTCTATGATACAACTTTGTGGATTTGGTCAGTAACTTTTTTAAAGATCCCCACTATATAATGCTTGCTTGTATAGTATTTTTTAAATCCTAAAATAACTATATATTTTTATATAACATTACTCAATAGTTCCAAATTGCCTTAGGTATTCCTTAACAGGTTCCAAGAATGCTACAAAATGTAGAATATAAATGTTGGCTACAGGTAATAGTTCAATAAAGATCTGGAGTCAGATCTGAGTAGAGTCAGAGAGACAATACGACACCTAAGCCTCTCACCTGCAAACAGCTGACCCAGGTTAGATAGTTACTTCATCCTTCTTATACACCCCACTAAACCCCTCAGGAGTGATTCCAGAGTGCACAGTAAGTAATAAAACCTGAGAACAGGTGGATGTGTGTGTGTTTTTAAGTATATCTTGTTAACACAGACATGGAAAGAAAAGAATATTTCCAAAAATACATTTTAAAAACAGTACTCCTTTTTCCCCAGAAATTCTTAGTAGGCATTTTAGCATATTTTTTGAAAGGTACATGGGACAAAATAAAATATCAAGTTACCATTTGATTATTTCTCACTGACTAGGAATCAATTTGAAAATCTTCTATCTAACTTATCTCTTATTTTGATGACAGCCAAATCAATTAATGCACTTTTATCTTTGATAACATGTTTTTTGAAATTCTTATAAAATGACATATTACAGCAAGCTATCCTTATGGCCTTTTATATCAATTATTTAAAATCAAAGAGCCATTAATTCCTATAACTGTGCATCTGTAATAGTATTGTTTTAAAGGGTGGAGAGTGAGGAAAAAAATCTGTCAATAAAATCATTGGACATTCCCAGACTGATATGATTTATATAGAATCATTGCAATTCTATTTAGAGTGCTGTGATCTCAGTGGCTGGGTATGAGAAGGTTGAATTATTCATGTTTTTCTGGTCAATACACACAAACACGGAAATTCTTCATTTTGGTTGCTTGCATGGCTTTCTGAGTCTGGTTCTTTTTGGAGTGATTCAGAATCCGTCAGTAACAAGCACATTCTCTGCACATGGATACCAACAGAGGCTTAAAAATAGGAGCCATGTGCACAGAGCTTCTTGTGCCAACCAACAGATTCTATCTGCATCTGCTACATATGGATTGACAGGAGAGGGGCCAAGTCTACATTGGTGTGAAGCAGCTTGCTGCTTCTGTTTTGAGAAAAGCTCATCATTGTACAAATCCCGAACAAATTATCCTTCCAATCACAATGTAAGGCTATCGAAATAGGGTGAAAAGCCTAGATGGTATTAGGCAGCTCTTGCCAAAATAGCAGAGAATTAAAAAAGACAAAAATTGAAATTTTATAATTAATAGCACAAAAGATGTAAAGGTATACTTAGATATGTAACTGAACCCTGAATGTAAATTTAAAAAGTTTTTTTGCCATGAATTAAAACAAGTTCAAATGGCTGCAAAATATCACAGAGGTTCGAGTCATTCTTTTTAAGGAACAAAAGAAAGTCATAGCCTTAGAGGAAAGATTCTACCAGGAAATTCTGTAGATCCCTAGATCTAAATGCCTTTATCAAAATCTACTGGACTAAGGAACAACAACTTAAGAGAAAATTCAGATCAAATGCATAAGAAGACATTAATTTTTTGTGAAATAACAGACATGAAAGTGAGCTGCAAAAGAATAAAGCCATGTAGATCATACTTCTACTTATCTTGTAAAAATGAACCTAAGGATCCTTTTTTTAACTACTACCTTATGGCATAGAGACTACTTCAGGGCTTTTCAAGTACACAGGACAAACAAATTTGTACATCAAGTAAACTGTGTGCACAAAGCTTTTGTTTTCATATTTTAATATATTCTTATCTGTGAATGTGTGTTCTTAAGAGCACAGGCATTGGAATAGTGATAGTTGCACAGCTCACCCACTCAATTAACAATGAATAATGAGAATTATTGAGCAGCTACTATTTGCTTGGCATTTTGATAAGTACTAGGGAAAACAACGCTGACTCTCCATTGGTAGCTCAGACTGGGAGAGAAAGCAAGATAAAGTCAGGGAATTGGCGCAAGATGTAATCCCAAGACAGAAGTATAGGGTGTTTGGGGAGTGTATCAATCTGATGATTAGAAAATGTATTCATGGAAACTGACTGAGTGTTAAAGTCCAAACTGATTAATCTATCATGGAAAAAACAAATAAGCAGATAAAACAGTTACCATCTTAAAGGAGAATAAGAAAGACAATCCCATTCATAACACACTATATTATTTACAGTATGAGCAAGATTTAAGATCATTTGCTTTTCTGCTCTAGGGCATAATTTGTAAAGTTTTGATTAGTTCTCTACAGTGCTTACTACCTTTACTACCCTAGAGAACACTCTGAAACAGAAATTTTTCAGCACTTATGCACAACATATTTTCTATCCCTCAAGACGGATAACTGTGAGAAATATCATTACTCATAGGTAGCTAAGGAAGATCAAGCTCTCAACAGATGTCAGGCAGTAAGTACTTCATATATGTTACCTAGCTTAGTCCTGACAGCACTAACTGTGGGGCTATTACTGTGCTATTGTATGAAGAATCACATGGCATTGCATAGCTATCTCAAGGTCACTCTTTGACTGAGGTCAACCCAGACCTCTACAGCTTGTGAGTCTGAACTTCTAAATATACTGTTTGCCCAGGTTGTAGTACGATACAATTTATTATTATGATTATGATTAGTGAAGCTGGCATTTTATCACCCTCCCTCACCTCTATTCACTCTGGGAACATAAAATTTTTCTATTAAAAACACTAATTAAAAGGCATTGTCATTTCCCAATATCTTTTGTATACTGATTGTCTGGAAAGTTGCTAATACTATAGAGAAGATGGGGAGGGAAAAATCTTTCTTGTCTGAACTAGAAGGAATACATACTGTGGCCTTAGTTATTAATTAAACATTTTTAAAACATTATTTATCAGTGTGCTTTTGCACTGTCAGAATGCCTTAGGGCTCTGCACAGCAGGTCCCTCCACAGCTTTCAGAGAAGAGCTGCCAAGAGTCCTTGCCCAATGTTCATGGCTATATTTGTTCATTCTATTACAATATATACTGTGCTTCTCTGAGTGATTAGTGATTTCACTTGAGTCTGAGTAACAATTCATGCCAAAATATAGATATTTCAGTACAATAGAAAATGAAGAGAGTGAGATTATGCAAACTAGAAATTTCTTATTGTTCCTTAAGAAAACAAATTGAGCACAAGTCGCTTCTCTGAAAATTCACCAAAGGAAAGTTATATGAATGCCCATTGCTAGCCATGACATTTTCTTAGGGATTCAAAGTGACAATTACAAATTCCAAATATAATTATGGTGTTATATCTAAGTAACTATTGGTGTGTCGGCATAATCATTCATACTTGCAGAGAATTTGTTGGTGTACTGATCACTATTTTTGAAATAGGATTTGCTTCACAATGGGTCAATAGTTTTATTCAATTTACTCCTTTGTGTTGGTAGGAAGTAGTAAGAAAAGAAACGTTGAGTGGATCACTTGTAAAGTTGTAAACTAATGCATTATTAATGGAGTTCAGCAGTTAGAATACATATTAATTCCCACCATCAATGCCACTCTATCAACAAAGAAAAAAGAATTCAGCTTCCGCTCTTATGTCATTCCAGCTAATAAGGAAATGAAGAAACTGGATGAAACAATTTGCAGCCTGTCAAAATGTAGCAAGATCAAGCAATTAGAACAAACTGGAATTTTGGGAGGAATTGATTACTATTACATTTTTAATAACTGAAAATTGAAAAACAAAAGAGGACCGTTTTCTCATAGGAAATCTGTATGGAAACATTCCATCAACAGAGGGTTCCATTGCAGGTATAGTATAGTTAAAATTTTAATATGATCCTATATAAGCACTGGATATGATAAGAGCTAAAAATGAGTGATAAAACAAAATCTCACATGAATGCTACAAGTGGTTAAACATTTGGAGACTTAAAGTGAAGATTTTATGAAGCTATTACATTTAGATGCAGTGTTACTGTTGAGAAAAATCAATAGTCCTAAGAATTTTAGTGGGCCAGAGTGATACACAGCAGGTAGAGCGGTTGTCTTGCATGTGGCCAACCGGGTTTGATCCCTGACATCCTATATGGTCTCAAAGGCATTGCCAGGAGTACTTTCTGAATGCAGAGTCAGAAATAACCCCTGGAGCATCACTGGGTGTGACCCAAAAAAGCAAAGAAAAAGAGATTAAGAATACTTCATAGATGAAACTCTATCTAAGCTACCAGAGAGCATCTGGCTTCAGGAATGCGGCTAGAAACTAAGGGAACTCAGAAGAGTTGGGAAGGACCCTCTATTTTATTTAAGTAATGTGGTGATGGGTGCCAACATTGGTTTTATATTTTGTCTATCTCTTTCTTGCAATTTAAGTGACAAATGAGAATGGGAACAGCAGAATCTTGGAGCTGTAGAATATGGTGGTACAATAAAGTATGCAGGCAATACTAATTGCTCTGTGCCTGATCAAACAAAAGTGTTCCTCTAAATAGATAAAAATTATCATAATCACGCACCATTTCAGGTCATTTTCACATATCCTATATGACTTTTATATATTCAACATAGCAAAGCCAGATATTAAGCTTTACCATATGACCAAGAAAACTGACAAATTTATGAAAGGTGTAGTTTCAGGACAGAAACTTTATGAAAAGACCCCCCCACACACACTTATTTGTCTATATCAAAAGAATGATAACTTTCTCCTTATGAATCTGGAAAATCTAAATTTAAATTTTCTTCTGAAGTCACTGATTTTATATGATAATCTTATTACCAATTCCTTCCAGTGGAAAATATGGGTTCACAATGTGAAAGACCACACTTAACATATATAGTAAGTTTAATATTCTTAAAAGAATTTTCCCACACAATTTGGTCTCTGTCAACAGGCCACAAAAAACAACATAGTGTTAATTAAGCTTAAAAATTCTCTTTCCATTTTAAGACTAATTATCATATAGCACTTTCATCAGGTTTATTGAAATATTTATATTATAGAATTAGTTTCAGTGAACATTACTTCATGATATTAAAAACCCTCCCCTCAAATCCCCAAGCACATGTATTTTAATTAGCACTTATCACAGATGAAACTTAGAATGCTTTTATTCATGTAATTTATCTTTTGTTTCATGTGATTGATGTATAGTATTTCAGGTCTATTTGTTTTAAAATTCCTCCAAAATTAGACATTCTGCCGTGAGGATAACCACAAGTTCCCACTGCTGTGTCACCTCAGGACGAAAGTCATGGCTGAAAGTTATGCAGATCAAAGTTATGCAGAATTTTACTGCAAATCAATAATTATGGTGGCATAAAGCAGGATGGAAGCAAAGGCAGTGATCCAGATTGGAAGCATTTTACAAGGTAGAGTTGACAGGTTTCACTTTATAAATATATATATATATATATATATATATATATAGTGGTAGAAAGAAAGAAATCATAATGCAAGATTATGGTCCTTGCAAGGTGACTGAAAGGATGATGCTAGTTAATTGGAAAATGCTGAATAAGGGGATTTGGGTGCCAACAGAAGCTAAGCAATGTAGAAATTGTATTTCTGGTCTCCATACAAATGGACACACTAGAAATTTAATTTATGAACAGTCAATGAGTCTGAAACTAAAGGTGGATATAAAGTCATGACCCTAAATGATATTAAATATAATAAAATAGCTAAATATTGTGGCACAAGAGAGACTGGAGAGTAATTGAAGATGCACTGTCACAGAATCTTGCTACAATAGAGAGCATTCCAAGAAGAATTTCAGAGTAAAGGAAATACTTTATTTCAATTAACTGGGATATAGAGTATATATTATGCTGATGATATTATTTAATAACTTTATTTAGATTGGGGAAAACTGAGATTTTCAAGACTGAGAGAGAAGATTTAGCAAGAGGGAAAAAGTTAAAAAGAATAAACCATGCTCAATTTGCTCTTATTGCTTCCAGTATCTAACTGAAAAATCATCTCCTAACATATAAGCAAGAAAAAGTCTGACTACAACTTAAAAGTTCTGGTATAGGTGTCAAGAATGCAAAGCAAATGATTGGTGAAATATTAAAGAATTTTAAAAAGATACACATACACCATTATTTATTGCAGTACTCAGTACAATAGCTAAGATTGTACTCATACTAGATGTTCAACAACAGATAAGTGAGCCATGAAGATGTTATATATATATTTATATATATATGTGTGTGTGTGTATAAATGATGGAATACTACACAGCCATGAAGAATGAGGAAATCATGCAATTTGCTGCATATTGGATAGAACTGGAAGGTAAGTTAAATGATGTAAGCAAAAAGAAGGATAAACACAGGATGATCTCACTTATGTGTGATATTTATAACAACTAAATTAGGTAATTGAATGTTCTAATTTGGATAATACCTAGATCAACCCTGGCCCCAGAGTATAGTGAGCACAAAGAGTGGAAGGAGGGGGAGAGTTTACAGGTAAGAAGCAACGGGATCAGGAGTTAAGGGGATTTGGTTACATTGTTGGTATTAAGGAATGTTATATCCAAATATCTGAACGATAATGTTTGCAACACTGAAACCACAAGACCCAAACTTTAACAACTGAACTTAAGGTGCCTGTCAAGATGGCAGGCTGGGATGGGGAGTAGGGGAAGGAACCTGGAAATGTTGGTGGAGGGAATTTGACACTGGTGATGGGATCAGTGCTGGAACATGGTAAGTCTAAAAAAAGCAACTGTGAATAACTTTATACCTCACCATGTTTTAATAAAATAAAATTTTCAAAATGAAATACTAAAGAATTATATTTGTTTTGCTGAGAACTCACTGGAGGTCTCTGATCATGAGTTTGAAGTGAGACAGCACAGCTTAAGAGCACATCCTTGATAGCAGAGATATATGCAAAAGTAAAATAGTAAAAGAGATTTTTTGATGGCACTAGGTATTGCAAAAGTATACAATAAAACTGTAATATCATAAAAGATAAGTACTATAGGCAAGGCTTTAATCTACAATCATTATGAAACTTAAAATATGTAGAGAAAGCATACATTTTAAAATACAGAACCAAAGAGATAAATGCTTAAGGCATTTAAGCCCGGTGGGCCTACCCAGAATTGCTGTCCGTGCTGTCGGCCATGATCCTGTGACACAGACACACGAAAGAGCTGCTGCCAGCTCTCCCTGGGGCGCATGGCCACTTCACAGTGGTGTAATAGCTAAGTCTGGAACACTGATGTACCAGGTATCCCATCACATTTCACAGAATTAAGTATTGGGCATACAATCACAAGTGTGTGGGCATGATATGTGGTCTGTGGGAACATATTGATAATTTCACATATAGTGGGCTCAAATGGCAAAATCAAGGCATAATAATCTCCACTGACTTTCCTCTAGTGACTTGCTGGTGACTTGCTAGAGTATTAGCTTCAGCAAGCAATATAGAATAGATTATTCAGGGTATGCTTAGGACAGGCTCAAACAGAGGATGAGAAAAGTTTGAAATAAGTGTTTTCTGTAGGTGCAGTGGTGGTAGGTCTGGGGTTGGCTAGTAGAAACCCCACCATGTTCTAGGAACTCGGAAAGTGAATGCAAGAACAGAAATCAGCCAGACTTGATTAACAGCCCATAAAAAATATCATAACTTTTCCCACCCACCTCCTATCCCCATACCTGCTCCCTTAGCCGGCACTAATTAATATAATTAATATAATATATCAATTAAGATAATTATAATTAATATAATATTAATATAATCAGTGAAACTACCCAAGGAGACTTTAAAAGCAAGAAGAAGCAGGGACAGTGCCACTTACAAGTGAGAGTGCAAGGAAATCATATACAGATGTGGTGGTGAAGTGAATACTCTACAACAGTGCTACATGGAACTAATCTCTTATATTAATATAATTAATATGATTAATATAATTAATATAATTAATGCCGGTTAAGGGAGCAGGCATGGGGATAGGAGGTGGGTGAGAAATGAGGGTCTCTGCTCGTAGGGGGCACACTGGTGGTGGGACTAGTGTTGAAAGATGAATCTCTCTAACAACTGTACTATGAAAAACTTTTCACTTTGGAAATCACAGTGTTTAAATAAAAAATAATAAAAATAAATTAAAAATTAAAAAAATTAAATTTTAAAATTAATAAATTACAATGTTGAAATTGGGCATACTCAAGTCCATGGGAGGAAGATTTGTTTGTGTCTATGAAGAAAATACAATAAATTGGTATCTGACTCCTGCTTGGAAAAAATCAAAACTGAAAAGGAGGAAATTGAAGAACAATGATGAGCTGGCTTAAGGAGCTCTGCTACAATTTTGGGGAAAGTTCTACCTAAAACATTTCTTGTGTATCAACTGATATCAAGTGATATTCATATGTTCTGAAAGAGCTGATGTCATGTTAACATAGTATACTTTGTGAAACTACCCAAGGAGACTTTAAAAGTAACAAGAAGCAGAGACAGTGCCACTTATAAGTGAGAGTGCACTTGATCACTTGAATCCCGTTATTCATCGCTTTGCTCGAGTGGGCGCCAGTAACAGATCTGGTGGAGACGTGAATACTCTACAACAGTGCTGCATGGAACTAATCTGGAAGAGACACCAAGCCAATGAATCATTCCAGGTAGACTGATCTCAGGGCTAAACTGTCTGGAGCCTTCTAAGGATGAAGGAGGTCAAATCTTCAGCCTGCAGAAAGCGCCAGTGCACTACCCACACCTGACACCCTCCTGCATATAAATAACACAACTTCACAACTCCATTACTAATCTCAAAGACACACCAACCCCTGGATCATCTCAGTTCCACAGCTTTGGAGCTATGCAGAAGCTCAATGCCTCCAAATTTCTCTGAACTGACAGGAGGAGCATGGAAAATCAGAAGGGGAAGTTGCACAGAAGCCCAGTAAGTTCAGTGAGTGAAAACAACAGCAAAGGAAGCTCAGCACGCAATAAATGACTCAGTAAATCCTCAGACAATAACTTTAGTAATATTGCTGTGAGATATAGGAATTTTCACATATTTTCTTTTACTGAACTATTTTTTGATACTTCATTTGCCATTTCATTATATCAAGAAATGTAGTAAGGTATTGTGTGCCTAACGGGACAGCCTCTGAGGGTGGGTGGACACTGGTGGAGAGGAAGGGCACACTGGTGGTGGAAATGGTGTTGTAACATTAAATACCTGGAACAACTGTATTGTGAACAACTTTGTATATCACAGTTTTTAAATAACATTTCAAACATAAAAATGTGCCACATGACAGAATGTATGATGAGTGCTAGATATATAGAGAGTAAAGTGTCAGGTAAGGCAGAAGAATTCTACCCCCAAATCCTCGTATATTGCAATCCTCTCTCCAACTCAGTTCTCCGGACACAGTAACCACAGAATGAAGTTAACAAATAATTTTACACCTTGATTGCTGAAGGGTTGACTATGACACAAGAATACACATTCTAATTTTCAAACTGAAACATGAATAACTATAGTTTGCTATCTAAATATATTTATAAAAGGCACTAGAGGACAACTTTTTCAAAGAAAGTTAGGTAAACTACTCATACTTACTATAAGTTTATTCTGTAGTAGGTCTTGACCTTGCTGCCTCCAAATATCTGGAATATTCTTTCCCAAGAAATTTAAAGTGATAGAGAAGAGCCAGAAAGTAGCAGAGTAAGTAGAGCACTGGCTTGCATGTGGTTGACCTAAATTTGAAAACTGTTATTGCTTGCCCCCCCCCCCAAATGCAACAAGCAAACCAAAATAAAAAATAAAGAGATAAAGAGTTAAATATGAATCTTGTCATGATCACATTCCATGATTTATATTTCTGCATCATATAGTAGTGTCTCTATTCTAGTCCCGCCCCACCCCCAGGGCATCATGGTGGGAAAATGCCAGACCCCAATACTAGCTGCTTAGAGCCCAACACTTCCTTACTGTCCATCTTCCATCTAGTTACCTGAGTGATATTTAAAAAGGAAAACACACCACAACACCAAACTTACATTGGTACTGTCTTTTCAGTGCACTGAAATAGCAAGTTCTAACTAACTGTTTTTAGTTCTGGAGCCACACCCAGGAGTGATCAGAGCTTACTCCTGAGCTCAGGATTCACTCCTGGAAGTGCTGGGAGATCCTTTGGTGATACTAGGGACTGAACCCACATGCAAAACAAGCACCCCACACTCCGTACTACTAGTCCAGACCCAAAAATAATATTTATATCTGACAAGGCCATACATTATTTAATGCTTATATCTTTGATCTTATCTCTTTATTTCAGGAGTGGGCACAACTTGCTGTGGTCAGGATTTATTCCTGGTTCTGTTTTCAGACACAGTCCTGGTTGGGGTTGGGGGATTGCGTACATGCCAGGGATCAAATCCTGGTTGGCCTCATCCAAGGAAAATACCCTCCCTGCTGTTGTACTGTATCTCTGGCCCTTGAACACTTTTAGCATAAACTCTCCTTCCCTTTTCCTAGGACTTACTACAAGCTTATTCTTTGGTTAAAGAATAACTTGCTGCTTCCAAATTTCTGGAATGTTCTTTCCCAAGAAGTCAATAGAGTTGACCTAATGTCAATAACCATCTTGTTGAGACATGACTTCTGATAGTGATTTTCTTTAACCATTAAGGCTAAAGAAACTATACCTGGTACTTATTCAATCATTGATCTTCCTGATAGTGCAACGGCTCCTTCAAATTGTTTACTTGTCATTTTTTTCTCTATATCCAATTAGAATGTAAAGATTAGGAAAGGAAGAGACTTTTTTTCTTTATTAATATCATATCTCCAGTAAAGTTTTCTCTAGCATGCAGTAAGTTTTTAATCATTATTATATAATTATATCAAATGTGTCAGGATGTGTTTAATGATAATTACAGTGGAAACTTCTTTATTTGAGCAGAAAACTTCCCAAAGGAGCCATATAAAGGACATGGAAACTAGTCCTTTGCTTAGGAAAAGTACTTAGGAAATTGGCACACTTTTTTATCATGACAAGCTATATCAAAACATCAGTGTTCAATCAGAGTAGCAAAATTTCTATAAACAATGGGACAAAGAATTTATTATAGAAATTAGACCCTCTATAATAACAGAATGAGTGGTAAATTTAATGAAAGAGAAAATTGGGAAATCAGATGGAAATCACAATAAAATCAATCTGAGAAATCAAGCATGCACAGTTACCTTAGTATAACTGACTAAGATATGTCAATAAAGAGGTGTCTGGAAAAGAACTGAAGGTTTTATCATCCAGTTATGGGTCTGAGACTCTTACTGATCAATAAGGTATGAAGTAGGCCAGAGAATTGGAAGCTAAGCAGAAAAGAGTTTGTGAAACAAACCAGCTTGTTTTAACTTAGTCTCTCACCAGAGCTAACCATACATCCTTCAGAGAGCGATGATCCTTTCTACTACCCAAATCTGATATAAGTACCACTTTTGCACTCTAATACAGATATATAAAGAAAGAGGATTCTGGAAAGGAGAGGTTCAGGTTAACCAATGAAAGAATACCTTACAGTTAGTACTGACTTTAAGTTCCATAAGTAATAAGAAAAACTCAAATATATAATGTTATTCAAAAAACTATTAAGCAACTCTTGAATTCCAAGACAATACAGATTTTAAATCAAGACTAGAAAACAACATGAGCAGAGAACAAAGCTAATTTAAGTTGTGCTTGATTTCTTACCCCACACACTGTAAGATGATAAATTTATGTTATGTTAGTCATAGGCTCTGTTAATCTACTATTCAGATATAGAAGGTATCTTTCCAAACTACAATATTGACAATCTAATGCCCTATTGAAAGGGATGTAATGCAGAGGCCAACCAATCTCAACTAACAAATGGTAACACAGAGACTGAACTTGCAAAAAAGAGCTTAGTAAACCTCAGATAAGAACTTAATGTCCCCATGGTAAGATAAAGCATTTTTCACAAATTTTCTTTTATGGAAATATTTTTACATTCCTGTTAGCCATTTTAGTGGTAATAAACAATATAAAATAAATTACCATGGGGCTACAAAGGGAGCAGATTTGAGAGGTGGTGGGTAAAATGAGAGAATGGTGAGGGAAGGTGACTATGGTGTTGGTTTTGGTGTGGGAATATTGAATGCCTGTAACAAAACACAATGAGCAACTTTGTAAACCAAGGCATTTAAATAAGATGGGGAAAATAACATTACTGCCTGACCTCCCCCAGCCCCCCCATCAATACAATTAATGACCCTGGAACCTGGAACAGGGACTAGTCCCAAAAGTGCCAATGGGTGTGTCCCCCAAACAAATTAACTTTAAATAAATGATAAATTAATAATTGAACATAATCATAGTTATTATTTTTTATTTTTTTTAAATTTTATTATATCACCCTAAGATAGACAATTACAAAGCTGTTTATGATTGGGTTTCAGTGATGCAATGTTGCAGCACCCATCCCTCCACCAGTGCACATTTACCACCACTAATGTCCCCCAAATCCCTCCTCCACCCCTCTCCACACTCGCCGCCTCTAGGGCAGGCACTTTTCTTCTCTTCCTCTCTTCCTCTGCGCATTGCAGTTTGCAATGCATACATTGAGAGGTTAGGATACATATCCCTTTACCTACTTTCAATACTCCCGTTTTTGTTTGGCATTACTATTTAAAACTATTATTAGCAAACTGGTCCCTTTTCTATCTTACCTAACCTCTGCCCTCCAAACACTTGTGGAAGATTTCAACCCTTGACAGGTCCCCCTGGAATCCATTTTGCCTAGCCATGTATACTAGTCTCATAACATATTTTTCCCACAAATGAATACAGATTTCCATATATGTCCTTTTCCTTCTTCCTAATTTCACACAGCATGACTATCTCTATGTCCATCCATTTGTTGACAAACTTCATGACTTCATTTTTTTTCCTAACAGCTACATAGTATTCCATTGTGTAGATGTACCATGTACAAGAGATTCTTTATACAGTCATCTGTTCCTTGGCACTCGGAACCTGTTTCCAGATTCTGGCTATTATGAATAGAGCAGCAATGATCATAGAAGTGCAGATGGTGTTTTTTGCTGTGTATCTTTAGGCTCCCATGGTATATTCCCAGGAGTGGTATTGCTGGGTCAAATGGGAGCTCAATTTCTCATTTTTGAAGAATATTCATGTTGTTTTCCAAAAAGGTTGGAACAGTCGGCATTCCCACCAACATGGAGTCAGTGTCCCTTTCTCCCCACATCCTCACCAGCACTGATAGTTATTGCTCTTGTGGATGCGTGCCAGTCTCTGTGGTACAAGATATTTCTTTGTTGTTTTGATTTTCATCTCCTTATTATTGATGAAGAACATTTTTCATATGCCTTTTTGCCATTTGTATTTATTTTTGGGGAATTTTCTGTTCATTTTGTCTCCCCATTTTTGAATTGAGTTGGATTTTTTTAAAAGTTTTACCAGTGCCTTATATATCTTGGATATTAACCCCATATCAGAAGAGTATTGGGAAAATATTCTTTCCCAATTTGTTTTTGTATCTTGGTCACTGTTACTTTTGAGGTATAGATTTTATTTATGTATTTATTTATTTATTTATTTCTCTATTTATCTATTTATCTGATTTTGTCTGGGTCTAGTGCTGTTCCCTTCTTTAATGACGAAATGGCACATTGGATTTCAGAAGGGAGAACATTGGCAACGACATATCCATCCTGCGGAATTTGGTATGTGGGCAGCTGGACGTGGCTATCAAAGAGATTTGAGTAGAAGTCATGGATAATATTCTCCATTGTCTTTCTGGAAGATGTGATAGATCCATCAGGATGTTGGAGGGCAGTCATCTTGCTTGGTCTTATAGTTGGTGAAGGACAGGCGGGCGTTGTGAATGCTTTTCCCAGCTTCTGCTATATCTTCCAGTATTTCTGCTCTTCTGTCTTTGAGGTCTTCCTTTATCGCTTCTCTGCACTACTTTGCAAGCTTGGATGTTAGCATTCGGTCGCCTGAGGCTCACGCCTTGCCACGATGGCGAATGAGCTCGAGAGTTTTTGAAGACAGGCGTCCTTTTGTGGTTTTTTTCTCTCTTGTCATTCTTCGCACAATCATGGAGGTGCTGAACCAGTTATATTCTTCATCAATGTCATCAGTGATGGTGTCTTCTGGTTTGGCTCTTCACACGCTACCTGTCTGAATGCAAGGTGCCCTCCCATTGGAAAACCAGCAAAACAATTCTACTGTTCAAGAAGGGAGACATCCATGACATGGGGCAACTATCGCCCCATCTGCCCGTTGTCTGTCATCTACAAGTTATTCACTTGAGTCATCCTGAACAGGATTGGCGGAACATTAGATGAAGGGCAACCATGTGAGCAGGCTGGCTTCCAAAAAGCATTCACCACAACCGACCATATCCACACGGTAACCAAGCTCACTGAAGTTTGTAGGGAATCCAGGATGCCACACTGTCTCACGTTCATTGATTTAAAGAAAGCCTTTGATTCTGTGGAGACTGAAGCAGTCATTGAAGCCCTAGCCAAACAGGGTGTTCAAACCCAATACATCAAGATCCTTTGTGAGCTGTATTACGGATTCACCACCAGGATCTCACCATTCTACAAAGAAGTGATCATCAATGTCAAAAGAGGGGTTCGACAGGGTGATACCATTTCACCAAAAATTCTTCAGCGCCACCCTTGAGAACACCATGTGACAATTAGAATGGGAAGGAATGGGAGTGAAGATAGATGGTCGACAATTAAATCACCTCCACTTCAATGATAACATCATTCTAATAACACCAAACATTAGCCAAGCAGCACAAATTCTGGCTGACTTCAACCGAGAATATGGAAAGATAGGTCTACAGCTGAATCTCAGCAAAACTATGTTCATAAAAATGAACTAGTTCCAGAGGCCCCATTCACTCTCAATGGAACAAACATCTCTGAATGCAGCATTTATGTGTACCTAGGTCGAGAAGTCAACATGATGAACGACCTAAAACCTGAGCTGCGCAGGAGGAAGAGAGCAGCATGGAATGCCTTCAAAAGCATCGAAGAAATAGCTAAAAACAAAGAACCTCGGGCTCCAGGCACATCTCTTCAACTCTACCGTTCTCCCTGCATTAACATGCCTCAGAGACCTGGGTCCTATGAAAGCAGGATGAGAATGCTATTCAGTTTTCCCAAAGAGGAATCGAAAGAGCTATGCTTGGAATGTCATGCCTCACTCAAGTGAAAGAAGGAATCCGGAGCTCAGACCTCCATTGCTGTTCCAGAGACAGGGACGCTGTCTCTTTTGCCAAGGCATAGAAAATCAGATGGGCTGGACATGTAATGAGAATTGGAGACATTGGCTGGACTAGAGCCGTTTATGATTGGATCCCATGGGACGTCAAAAGATCACTTGGGGGCCGGAGCGATAGCCCAGCGGGTAGGGCATTTGCCTTGCATGTGGCCTGTCCATATCGGCCCTGGTTAGATCCCTGGCATCCCATATGGTCCCCGAGCATCGTCAGGAGTGATTACTGAGTGCAGAACCAGGAGAACCCCCTGAGCACTGCCAGGTGTGACCCAAAAAGCAAAAAAAAAAAAAGATCACGTGGCTGCCCACCTACAAGATGATCAGACATCTTCGTCAAGACCCTGAATGAATGGTTTGAGGCTCTTTGTATTCCTGAAGATGCCATTGGGCTACACTGGACGTGATAGGGTCAAATGGAAATATTACTGGCTCTCGCTTGAGCAAATCGACGAATAACGGGATGTCAAGTGATCTATTTATCTATCTATTTATTCATTCATTCATTTATTCATTCATTCATCCATTTATTTATTTATTTATATTTTTTATTTTTGGGTCATTGCCAGCAATGCTCAGGGTTTACTCCTGGCTCTGCACTCAGGAATTACTCCTGGCAGTGCTTGGGGGTCCATTTGGAATACCTAGGATCAAACCAGGGTCAGATTTATGCAAGGCAAATTTTCAACCTCCTCTTCTATAACCATGCCCCCTGTAGTTTTTAGTTTCATAGTGTCCCATATGTATATCTTTGTTTTCACTTGCTTTGTCAGTGGTGTTTCATCTTTGAAGATGCCTTTAGCTTTAAATGTTGTGGATAAATTACTTTCAACATAAGAATTTGACAATGTTTAAGACAGACTGAAAAATGTATGCGTAAAGCTATCATTAACAGTACTGTAAATCACAGTGCTGCAATAAATGTGAAAATAGGCTCTGGACATATAAATTCAAGTTTTTATGAAAAACTACCTCCTTTATGAAAAGTAGATAGAATTCTTTCAAATTTAAAAAAAAGCTTTAGTCAAATTCAAATTGTTCTTGCAAAATGTTTAAAAATCAATACTGTATGTATTGGTGTGAAATGTAAAAAGGAAGGATAAAATATTATATCAAAAATTATAGGGAAGAGACCTACCATAAAAAAGCAAAGTTTCATCTGACAAAACACAAACAGTAATAGATTACAAGTACCATTAGAATGTTGAAGAAAATAAGAATGAATGTTAAAACTGATTTTATTTATTTTATTATTTATTAATGTAGGCTTTTTTTTTGGTTTGGGGGGCAACACCTGGCTGTGCTCATGGCTTATTCCTGGAAGTGCTCAGGGAAACATCTGAGGTGCCACAGATCAAACTCCTGGTTAGATTTGTGCCAGGCAAGAGCCCTCCCCCACTATACTAGTGCTCTGGCATTGAACAGTAAACTTTACAGGTAGACAGAGGAAAACTTTAGACATTAAAGATAAGGAGAGTTTAAGTGAAGCATTCCCATTCAAAGAGCTGTTATGTTGGCGTTTCCCAAACTTTTTTATGGGAAGGCATACTGAGAAAACCACAATAATTGTATGGCCTGGAGAAAAACAAAGATATACTCAGTGGGAAATACGGTCACCACAGGTCCACAGGGCCAACTTTAGGACTGTGAAGATCAATATTAACCACCTAGTGTGCTGAAGCACACCAATTTGGAACTACTAAAGGGTAAACATAATCATAGAAAATTGTGCCTAGAAGACACAAAGAGATATTAAAGAAAACAGAACAAATAAATTATTTTTTAAAATGTGTTTCAAATGTAATGAAATATTTATTTTTAAATGAAGTTTTTATATATCTTTTAACACCATTGCTCTAGATAACAATAGTGACAAAGAGCTATGTTGCTTTCCTATGGAATTAGATGTGATTATCAATGGTAAATGAAATTAAGATTTCCGCAATGGCTTAGAGAGGAAGAGAAATACTGAATAAATTCAAATTTTGTCAAAAAATATCATTTTAACATAATCTGTGTACAACCAAGAAATTTCACTTCTGTATAAGTCACAAAAAACTAGCTTCGTGCTTAGAGATAATAGAGAAGGCATGTATCTGGTTTAATACCGGTTACCAACTGGCCTTGTGTGAAATACGGTCTCAGGATGTAGCACTTAAGGCCTCCTAGCACTGACCAATTGGAGGCTCTATTGGTCATTCACAGCACTGCATCTACGAGTCCCAGCAGTGAGTACTAATGCAGTTAGCCAAGTATTGTCAGGGAGAGACCCCGAAACCCTCAGAACACTACATGAGAGCCTCTCAAAGAAACAAAACAGAACAAACAAAATAAAACAACAAAAACTAAAGTGCAATAACACATATTCTCACCATGCAAAAAAAATGTGCAGATATAAATCAGGTTACTGGGGCCAGAGCGATAGCCCAGCAGGTAGGGCGTTTGCCTTGCACGCGGCGGCTTGTGCTGGCCTGGGTTCGATTCCCGGCATCCCATATGGTCCCCCAAGCACCGCCAGGAGTAATTCCTGAGTGCAGAGCAAGGAGTAGCCCCTGAGCATTGCCGGGTGTGACCCAAAAAAAAGCAAAATAAATAAATAAATAAATAAATAAATAAATAAATAAATCAGGTTACTATGTACACATTTATTCTATCGTGTCAAGGATTGCATCCAGCACCTCCTGTATTAAAAACACATGCTCTGCATCATCTGCATCCTCGTCCTCAATGCAGGTAAATATTAAGCATAAGAGTAAACTGATAACACAAGCAATTACATTTCCATTAACTCACCAACCACAAGACTTTGAGAGAGAGAGAGAGAGAACACTAAAGGAGAAAGATTATTTTATATTATACTGTTGATATGATCATGTAATAGAAAGGTTTTTTTTTTTTTTTTTTGCTTTTTGGGTCATACCCAGCAATACTCAGGGGTTATTCCTGGCTCTGTGCTCAGGACTTACTCCTGGCACTGTGTGGGGTACTATATGGAATGCCGGGATCAAACCCAGGTCAGCCGCAAGTGCAAGACAAACACCCTACCCGCTGTGCTATCGCTCTGGCCCCCAGAAAGTTAACAAAATGGAAATGTAATCAGCTATGATGGAGGGACATTGGCATTTTGATGAGGGTAAAGTGGAGTATAATGTCATCCCAAAAACCTGTCTTATTAACTAATCTTGCTTCAACAAGATACAAAATTTAAATAACATAAAGGAGAATCAAAACTTTTCAGAATAATAAACTAAGAGTATTTTTTAAAAAGAAGTAAATAGGATAAAAAGAATTTTAAAATATAACCCTATATATCTTTTAATTTAAAAAGCTAGAATGAATTTGTCAAAATATTAATAATTATTAAATTTGGATGAGAGTCAGCAGTTATGTTATATTTCACATTACATATTTTTCTTAAAATAAATAATAATCAAAGTTGTATCTGTTAGTTCCAGCTTTATAATTTATTATTCTTTACAATTGAATTTAATCTAGCCTTTGGGTCAGACAGAGGCACAAAGAATTTTTACATTTCAGAAGCTTAGAAGACCAACTGAAGGAGAGATAATACTTAATTTCCAACCATGTTCACATTTGCGAACTTCAATCTATTTTCTAAATGCTGTGTCCATTTGACAGTTCATTAACAAGAATGTGAGCATATATGGAGGCATATATGGGAGATGATCATAAATTTACTATCTATTGAGTGGTCCATCAAATATTTGAAGAACCTGCTCTAGGAAATGAATTCTGTTCTATGTATGTGCCACCTGGGAGTATGTTAAAGACGTAGCTTCTAGAGCCCCATGCCCTGTGTTTTCACCTAGTCCATTGGAGTCAGGCCCTAAGTTTGCATTTTTAATAGGCACATAAGATAGACTCTGAAGCAGATTTCAAATGGTCATATTTGGAAAGCATCTGCTTTAGAACAAGACACTCATAAACAAGTATCACAACGAAGAGGTAGCAGCTTCATTTCCTTACATTTTGGTATTAGTGCAAGCCGTGTGCATCCTATATTATTTCAATGACAGAACGTCACACCAGGCCACTTATTTTCCATTTCCAGTGACCGCAACAGAAAAAAGATATGGCTTTTAAGATAATTTCCAGACAAAAGGTGTCGGGGAAGCCGCTGGGGTCCCTGACAGTACTGGGAAGCGAGTTCCCTTCTACTCCAAAGCCGGTGGAAAATGGATGAAGACTCAGGAATCCGATACAGTTTTAAAATGCTTTACTTATCACAGGTTCAGGCATACAAATCAGCAATAGGAAAAACCCTATGCTTAGGATTCCCAGTTAGAACCCCAGCCACGTGTAGGCCAAGATGGAGGCCACCACGTGTTAAGGCCCTGTAAAGAGGAGACAAAGACAAGACTCCCAAGAAGGGTGTGAGCTCACAAAGAGAAAGACCAAAAAGAGAGTGCAAGAGAGGAAGCAGGCTAGTTTTATACCCCTGCAACTCTGACCTCCCACTATTATGGGAAGCAGGGAGAGTCAAATGCCCTCAGGTAATTTCTCCCAGCATCTCACCTAGCCTTTTTAGATGCTAATGTCTTGAGCCAAGATCTGCCTGGAAATGCCTTTTATAGGGTAGAGAAGGGGGTTTTTGAGATGGCTTGTCTCTGTACCAAAGACTAATACTAATGCCAGTTAAATAATTCTCCAAGCCTTCACAAGAGCCTCGTCTAATTCATGGTAGTTTTGTATTTTAGTTGCCTTTGAGTTATCAGGGAGCCATGCTTGCTTGCTTGGAGGCAAACAGCATTTCTCTCTGATCTAATTACTTAGAGATCCAACGTGACCAGGCAAATATGCTGGTAAGATCTAGCTAGTCCCACGATGATTGTGGTAGCATGAGAGAATATTTATACCAGCCAGTACAGAATACATGGTCAGATAAACTGCCACATTTAAAATACCCCCTATCTATGAAGTGACCCGTAGGAGGCAATCCAGGGCAGAAGCAGAGGTGTCCTGCAACAAAAAGGTTTTCCTTTTTTCTTTTTCTATCCATTGAAAGTGGGTAAAGAAAAAAAAAAGAGTGGATCTTTCTACCCATGTTCTTTCCAAATTTGTCCCATGGTCAGAGGCATAACTGACATTAGCCTGACATTAGTTCTCTGTGCTTTGTAGACCATTGTGAAATGATCTCCATTGACAGTAATGAGAGTTTTGGGAGATACCTATCTTCCTGCCATTTTTATGGGTGTAGAAACACAGGGAACACAGTAACAAGGAATAAGGACAAAGTAAGCCTCTGAATCTCCTTTGACTAACTTCCAAAGGTCTGACTGTTCTGTGCTTTCTACACAATCCACATTCGCATATGTGAGATACTATGTAAGCATTGCAATTTAGTTATTGCCAAGAGGTATAAAAACTCTAGAATTTCTGCAGAAAAGTGTTCAGTTTACCATGTTCCACATTGTTAGCTATCTACTTTTAAACTACTGAGCATGCCTGAGAAAAGTGCTTCTGGGATTGCATATCAAAACTAAGCTTATAGTTCACTGAGCAGCAAGATTTTCAGCAATATCATCTGCTGCAACTTCTATTAAGTTCTGTCATGAGAACTTCTATTAAATTCTGACATGACAGTATTGATGTTTTTAGGATTCAGCCAAGTCTATTGGGCAACCCAGTCAAAGACTTGGTGGTTTTCACTGGAGGACCTCTGAAGGGGACCAAGGTTATGACCTCTAATTATCACGGTGTGAGAATTCTGAGAACAGGTCAAATCACTAGATTCATTAGATATTATGGAGATATTAATCAGACAAGGGTTGAAAGCATTTATGAATGTCTCCCTAGGCAGAAAACAATGAAGAGATAACATAAACAATCCATGTAGCCATGATATCTCGAGAGATACTAAGCTAGGGTTCAGAATCCCTAAATTATTGACCTTTGGCTATGACCCACCTTAGACTCCTCTTAGTTAATGTAGCACTTAAGAGATTTAATGTTAAACAAATGCAGCTCAGATGATTATAAAAGGTGCTGCTACTTCATAAAATAAAATTTGGCAGAGCAGCTTTTTAATAGAGTACTCTTGTTTTATATGTGAGGGTCTAGGTTTGCTTCATAGCAAGACCCAAATTTCTGTAAGTATATAAGTAATACATTTGTATAGTATGTGTACAAACTATATGTATGTATATAATTATAGTAAATATATGTGTAACCATATATTTACACAAATATACTTATACATGTATAGACTTACATATATATATTTACAAGTTTATATATATGTATAGTAAATAGAGAGACAGACATGGGTCAGAGCTGCTACTTGCTCTCCCTGTGCCCAGCCGCTCACAAGGCGCCCAGGAGGTATGGCTGGTTCTACCCTGGCCCGCCACCCCAGCAGAGTCTTGCAGCAAGCCAGACGAGCCCCCACTCCATGAGGGCCTCCATTTTCCACATCCGGACTTCTCTCTCGTCAGAAATCCACCCAGCAGACCAGCCTATCACAGCCCGGCTCACGTGGCCGCAAGCGGCCACATGGTTCATCAATAAATGCTGGACTTAGAGATGACTACAAGAGTATGCTACCTGCACGGCAGAGCCTGGCAAGCTACCCGTGTTGTATTTGATATGCTAAATACCAGTAACAATTATAGACCTCGTTCTGGAATGGATTGAGGCTCTTTATATTCCTGGAGCAAGCAGATGCCCTTGGGCTCTAAAAAGCATGAGACAGGACATATGGTGATGTTACTGGGGCTCGCTTGAGCAAATCGATGATGAACGGGAAGACAGTGACAGTGATAATAAATATAAGTGTATAGTCATAACTTAAGTGACTTGTATTTGATAGTTGATTTATGGTATTATAATAATCACATTCTGGATCAGACATACCTGTTTCAGGTACTCCTGATCCAGAGACTCTGATACATGGGGCAGAGCTACAATCAACTCTCCCTGTGCTCAGCTGATCTTGAGGCACGCAGGAGGGAAGGCGGGTTCTAGCTCTGGCCAGCCATTCCAGCAGAGTCTTGCAAGAAGCCAGACGAACCCCCCACACCACTAGGGCAGTTGTTTTCAAAATCTGGACTCCACAGCTTGTCAAACCTCCATCCAAGAGAAAAGCCGATCTCTCCCCATTGTGGTATATCAGTAAATGCACAAGATGAGAAACTTCTACTGAGTATACCATCTGCATGGCAGAGCCTGGCAAGCTAACCGTGTCGTATTTGATACGCCAAAAACCCAGTAACAATTATAGACCTCATCCCCATGACCTGAAGGAATGGTTTGAGGCTCTTCATGTTCCTGGAGCAAGCAGATGCCTTTGGGATACACTAGCACGTGAGACAGGATGTATGGAGATGTTACTGGTGCCCACTGGAGCAAATCGATGAACAATGGGAAGATAAGTGATACAAGTGACAAATGAATAATCACATTATAATGAGCCTGAGTATGATTATATATGCACATTATATATACCAAACAATAGATACTTATATATTATACCATATATAAATAGCTGAACTATTTATCCTTATCATGATAAAGGATAAATCCTTATCCATATCCTTATCATAATCATAAAATTTATCAAAATACTTATCCATATCCTTATCATAATCATAAAAAGCCTTATACTTTTCTTACCAAGATATGGACTAAAATGAGATCATTCTTAAGTAAGGAAGCTAGCTCAAGACATGTCTCACATGTACAAGGCTGTGAATTTGACTCAGGATCCTAATTGCCCTGTGCATCCTGGTGACTCTAGAACTGCCAGTCTGACCACATTTGAGTTCCCAGAATGTGACACCTATTTTAAAAAATTTGACTTTTTTCTATCCACATATACATGTATTTATGAACAATCTATAGTGTATACACAATACTTTTGGGTTCATGTTAAAGAATAGTTTCCTACCTTGGATGGGATAAAAGCTGTAGAAGTTTCCCAGAATAATACATTTCTTTTTTTAAGTATTTTTATACCACCGTAGATATACAATTACAAAGATCTTCATATTTGGATTTTGGTCATACACTGTTCCAGCACCCATCCCTCCACCAGTGCCCATCACCCACCCCAAAGTCCCGGGTCCCCTCGCTCCTCCCCCCAGCCCGTCTCCATGGCAGGTTCTTTATTTCTTCCCATTTCTCTCTATCTCTTTCTCTTTTCCTTCCCTTCCAGATTTGGATTACATTACATACATTAAAGCGTTGTCATATGTATCTTTTTGCCAGTATTTAATGCTCAGTTCTAGGTTGGTATTAGTACTTTCGACAATTGTTAGCACACTGTTCCATTTTCTGTCTTACCTAGCCTCTGACTCCCACACGTTTGTGATCATTTCAACCTTTGACAAGACCTCCTGATACCTGTTTCACTTGACCTTGAATATTGGTTCGGTCATAATATTTAAATATATATTTATGTCATGCAAACAAATGCAGTCATTCTATAACTGTCTCTCTCCTTCTGGCTAATTTCACTCAACATGATCTTCATGTCCATCCATTTATAGGCAAATTTCATAACTTCACTTTTCCTAACAGCTGTATAGTATTCCATTGTGTAGATGTACCAAGGTTTCTTTATCTAGTCATCGATTCTTGGGCACTCTGGTTGTTTCCAGATTCTGACTATCACTATCACTATCACTATCTTCCCATTAATCATCTATTTGCTAGAGCGGGCACCAGTAATATCTCCATATGACCTGTCTCATGCTAGTAGAACCCAAAGGCATCCGCTTGCTCCAGGAACATAAAGAGCCTCAAACCATTATATTAGGTCACGGGAATGACCTAATATAAATGTTACTGGTATTTGGCATATCAAATACTACCTGAGCAACTTGCCAGGCTTGCCTGCGGGTGGCATACTGTTGTAGTCACCTCTAAATAAAGCATATATTGATGAACCACGCGGCCGCTACGGCTGAGCGAGCCAGGCTGTGATAGTCTGGTCTGCTGGGTGGAGTTGTGACGAGAGGGAAGTCCAGATGTGTAAAATGGCGGACCCCATGGAGTAGGGGAGGGTGGTCTGGCTTGTTGTGAGGCTCTGCTGGGTTGGCAGGCCAGGGATAGAACCCACCATGCCTCCCAGGCGCCTCAAGAGCAGCTGGACACAGGAAGAGCAAGTAGCAGCTCTGCCCCATGTCTGAGAGCCTCTGGTTCAGAATACTTGGGCCGGACTGAAAATAAAACTGCTGCAGGATGGCTGGGATTGATCCGGGCTGTGATAGTCTGATCCAGATTCTGGCTATTGTGAATAATGCCACTGTGAACATAAAAGTAGGGATGGTGTTTCCGCTGCATATTTTTAGGTCGAGAAATCAACATGATGAACGACCTAAAACCTGAGCTGTGCAGGAGGAAGAGAGTGGCATGGAATGCCTTCAAAGGCATCGAAGAAATAGCTAAAAGGACAAAGAACCTCTGGCTCCGGGCACATCTCTTTGACTCCACTGTTCTCCCTGCATTAACATATACCTCAGAGACCTGGGCCCTACGAAAGCAGGATGAGAATGCTATTCAGGTCTCCCAGAGAGGAATCGAAAGAGCTATGCTTGGAATATCACTCCTCACTCAAGTGAGGGAAGGAATCCGGAGTTCTGACCTCCGTCGCTATTCCAGAATCAGGGATGCTGTCTCGTTTGCCAAGGCATCGAAAATCACATGGTCTGGACATGTTATGCGATTTGGAGACAACCGCTGGACTAGAGCCATTACCGACTGGATCCCACGGGATGTCAAAAGATGACGTGGCCGCCCACCTACAAGATGGTCAGACTTCCTTGTCAAGACCCTGAAGGAACGGTTTGAGGCTCTTTACATTCCCGAATCAACCAGATGCCATTGGGCTACATTGGCACGTGATAGGGTCCAATGGAAATGTTACTCGCGCCCGCTCCAGCAAATCGATGAATAACGGGATTCAAGTGATCAAGTGATTTTTGGCTTCCCAGATTATATTCCCAGGAGTGGTATGGCTGGGTCAAATGGGAGTTCAATTTCTAGTCTTTGGAGGAATGTCCATATTGTTTTCCAGAAAGGTTGTATGAGCTGGCATTCCCACCAACAATGTATGAGTGTCGGGGATGCTGCTGGGGTCTCCGACAGTGTCAGGACTGAAGTTCTCTTCTACCTCCGAGGATGCTGGGGGGAACAGATGAAAATTCACAAGTCGGGTGCAGTTTCAAAAAGGCTTTTATTAGTACAAAAGCACTTCCACAGCAATTCAATATAATGAATGAACTCTAGCTTTGGTCCGAACTTCGACCATACAATAGGGCCTAAATCTCCCACCAAAGAGAGAGGATCTCACCTGAGAGAAGTCCTACCCAAAGAAGAAGCAAAAGGCCCAGGGGCCTCAAGTCAGTCCGCTTATATATACCAAAGTAATCCAGGGAGGTTTCTTTCAACAAAGAAACCTAAACAGAGTGTAGTGCCACACCCTATTACAGTATAAATAAAGGTTACACCAAAGACTAATCCCTTCTATGGAGATTATCTCTTATGTAAAACACTGGAGAGAGAGGGGGCTGGTATAAAATAATACATCTTAATTTCATGAGCTTCATGTAATCTAGATGGTACCCACAAGTTCCTTCTTATTTATTATCTGCACCAGGGTGATTCTGAGTATCTTGTTCTCCATATACTGAAAGGGTCACACTCGCCTGCTTGAGAGCAAACTAGTATGATCCTTCCTATAGTCTCAATGTAGCCAGGGTGGTAGTCTCCTGGTAAATTCTAATTGGCCCACACTCGGTGCAGTGGGTATAAAGAGGAACTGTGCCCAATCTAGATACATAGAAGTCTTAGTAGATGTATAAGTCCGAAGTTATTCAGAGTCAAGGTGACTTCTGTAACTGCCACACCCTCTAGCAGTGTTTACATGGAAGAGAGATCTCATTAGATTGAAACTTGGCTTAAGTAGATTAAGCTGTGAGTGGGCAAAACAGCAAAGCTCCCAAACTAACTAAACCTGTCATCCAACAGATGACTGTCCCCTTTTCCCCACATCCACGCCAGCACTTGTTGTTCTTGCTCTTTTGTATATGTGCCAGTCTCTATGGAGTAAAATGATATCTCACTGTTGCTTTGATTTGCATCTCTCTGATGATTAGTGATGATGAGCATTTTTTCATATGTTTTTTGGCCATTCGAATTTCTTCCTCGTTGAAGTTTCTGTTCATTTCTTCTCCCCATTTTTGATGGGATTGTTTGTTTTCTTCTTTAAAAGTTCTACCAGTGCCTGATATATCCTGGATATTAACCCCTTATCAGATGGGTATTGAGTGAATATTCTTTCCCATTCTGTTGACTGTCTTTGTATCTTCGTCACTGCATTTCTTTTAAACATATTTCTCTGCACAAAAATGTTAAAGATCTCTATACAATAAGGTAAGCTCAAAGGAATCAAACTAAAACAAAGATCATTTCAGGAGAAATTTGGAATGCTCAACTTTAATTTACCATCATATTGTTTTAAAGACGTGAAATACAGCTCTGGACTTTATGGGTATATCCTTCTTAACCAAAGAATTGGTGTCTACAGAGATAGAAAGTGACTATATAATAACTTGGTCTTTGAAGGGAGAGAATCTTGTCTTCACTATCAAGCACTCTTGTATTTTTTTTAATGTCATACACACGATAAGACAAACACTATTCTTTTTTTAAAACTTGAGTTCTTCTGGGTCCTTTTTACTGAATTTCATGATATTATCACAGTCTGTTTTGGATTTGATCATTGGGAGAGAAACTTCTACTGGCAAAGGAATATAGAAACTCAGAGCTAGGTCATTATGCTTTGTTTAAACTTCATTTTAAATATGAGTTCGTTCTGGAGAAAAATGAATTTATTTTATCTAAAATATGCATCTCATGTGCCAGAAAAGAAAGCAAAGGCAGCAAAAAATATTCAAAATTCATTGTACCTGAGAAAATTATATCCATTTATTTAGCTTGAATCTACCACTTAAATATTTTTAATAGACCACTAACTTTTAAAAGCATCGATTACTTGTTAAGAGTAAAGTAGGAGAATAAGAAATGAGTGATTTTTAAATATTATAAATATGATGTCAGTAATGCAAAGAGTAATGCAATTATCTGATGCGTATCTGCATGTGTTGTGTCTAAGATATATTCTCTATGAGATAAAAAAGGACATTCACTTCCCTTTGTTGTTCTTTTCTATGAGATATTGTTCTTCTCAGTATGTCAATTTCCATGTTGTTATGGACTAGTTTCTGCATGTAGGAGCACCTCATACTACTCGACATACCTACAATAACACCTACAAAAAGTGATTTGCGAAAAATATTATAAAGAATATTATTTTTTAAATAAAAATGCATATTTGAAATGGGACAAAATTTGCCAAGATATTTAAATCAGAATTTTATAAAGTAAACTTTATAGATCAATTGTTGGCAGTATCTTCATTTATGATATAAAAGTGATAACAAAATAATGCTACCCATTAAAAAATTATTCCACAGATACTTGCAGTCATAATTTTGGTTTACTTTGGTAAGTCAGACATGTTTCTTCTTTTTCTTGCTGGCTTTATAGTCATGTAAATCAATGGGTGTAAAAATTTCCACTTGGAAGTTATAGTTCGTTGTTTTGGGTTTATAAAGATCTTAACATCCTGGGTGCCTTATTCTAAGTAGTGTTATTAAATGCTATGTGTTATATATCAATTTTCCTGCATAAAAGTATATTTAAAAAACAAAATATTAGTTTCGTCTTGGGGGCCACACATGTCTGTTCTCTGGACTTTCTCCTGATGCTGCACTCATAGATCTCTCCTGGCTGGCTTGGGAGGCCATTTGGGGCATCAGGGATCGAACCTGAGTAGGCCTTGTGCCAGGCAAGTGTCCTCCCAATATACTATCTCTCTGCCCCCACTCAAAACACTAAACTTTTAAACTGAATTGAAAATTTTCATTTCTCTTCTACTAAACACTTAGAAAGATGTCTTCTTGTCAGTGATACTCCATTAGTTTACATTCTGTGACAAATGTCTTACGTTTATTAAGTTGGAACTCTGGGGGATGTGTTATGAAATAGTGAAGAGGTTCAACAAACTTTTTAGATATTTATGAGAAAGCAGATATAATTCCTTATAATTTCATCGTATGATATATACTATGTTGAATGTTTTATACAACTATCTAATATCAACTGCTTCTTCACATAATGCCCAGAAAAAATTTATTATGTGCCATTTTTAGATATGGAAACAGATTTAAAGATGAAACATGAATAATCCAAGGCAGGCAGCAAATCAGGATCTGACTTTAAGAATTATGTTCTTAAACTTTCCAGGCTAAGGCAAAAGATGACAACTGTTTTTCTCTGAAATAACTACAAACAGTGAGCAGCAAATATGAACAGTGAAACAGTCATGAGACTGATCACTTTAGCTGAAATAATACAAATACTAACAAAGGTTTGTTGTGAGAACTAAAATTGTACCAAATATAAATTTGCAACATAGACCTATATATACTAAGATTGCTTGCATAGATCCTATTTTACATGAATGCGAATTACCAGGAGTCATCAATAATAGATCTTTTCATATGAAGCTAAAATAAAAACAAGCATATTACTGTCAATAATGTTGGTCAGTCTGACCATACATATATATTTTTCTTTTAGCTTATAGCTGACACATGAGGATAAATACCATTTAAATGTGTTCTGTGGTGTGGGTTCCTTGCAGTGAAGAAAAGGGAAGTTTCATTTAAGAATTTGTAATTAATGAAAACTTATTTTTGTATATACTCCTCCAGATATTGAACAAAGGTGTGTCCATACTAGGTTTTTTAATTTTTTATGTACCTTACAGGCATTAGCAATTGAAAAGAATATACAGGATTTATACGATATAAAGAGAAACCGTCTCTCCCTGTGCCCAGCTGTTCACGAGGCACCCAGGAGGGATGGCAGGTTCTAGCCCTAGCCCGCCACCCCAGCAGAGGCTTGCAAAAAGCCAGAGGAAGCCCACACCATGAGGGCCACCATTTCCCACATTCGGACTCCCCTCTCGTCAGAGCTCCACCCAGCAGAAGAGTTGATCACAGCCTAAGATTTTATGTGACTACAAGAGTGTCCCACCATACGGCAAAGCCTGTCAAGTTATCCGTGTTGTATTTGATATGCCAAACACAGTAATAATTATAGATTTCATTCCCATGACTCGATGGAATGGTTTGAGGCTCTTTATGTTCCTGGAGCGAGCAGATGCCCTGGGCTACACTAGCATGTGACAGGACATATGGAGATCCTACTGGTGCCCGCTCGAGCAAATCTATGATCAACGGGAAGACAAGTGATACAAGTGAAGTGATAAAGAAGGATAAAGACAGGGAGCACAAATACCTATAGATTCTAATAATTTAATCCTTAATGAAAGAGCACTTTAAAGGAATGAAGTTTTCCATCCTTCCCCTCAAGGTGTTGCAGGTGTGGCTGTGGTGCCCGGCTGTATTGGCAGGTGGCAGACAGGAGACAGACTTGTCCTCACCCAGGATTCTGCTCCCTGGGCCCTGGATGGTTGATGGTCTGACATAGAAAAACACTGGGCCCCCGGGATGAACCCAGAGCCATGGCAGAGCCTGGTAAGCTACCCGTGGTATATTTGATCTGCCAAAAACAGTAACACTATTGTACCTCATTCCCAATAAATGGAGACGTTACTGGCGCCCCCGAGCAAATTGATGAACAATGGGAAGACAAAGATACAAGTGATACAAAGTTTTCTACCATTTAAAAATATTATAAAAATGATCTTTCTGTGCTTGTAACTGTTTATGACAATATACCTTACTTGTGGATTTTTTGGGGGATACATCCTGCTGTTCTTAGGTCTTGCTCCTTGCTTGGAATTCAGGGATCACTCCAGGTGGGACTCAGGGAACCTATGTAGTCCTAGTATGGCCCTAGGTTGGCAAAATATAAGGCAAGTGTCTTATCTACTGTACTTCCTTTCTGGCCTGCAGTGTTATAAGGACATATGAGTTTCTTGAAAAACCACTAAAATATGTATAAGGTGCTATGTCACTCCATATCGGCTGAGCATACAACCAGAGTCCCCACTCTCACCTCCCTCTCTTAAATCTGTTCCAGTTCGTGATGGTGGATATCCTTCCCCACTGGGTTGCAATGTCTCTCAGGCTCCCCTTTCATGTTACAGTTGTTCTGTGTGACTCTCAAGACATAGTTGTCTGTAAATTTATTATGTAACTTTTATGTTGAATAAATAGATCTCATAGGGTACAATAACAAACTTCAAATTTTCTTCCACTTTACCCAGGGTATAGAGAGAGGGAAGAGAAAAAAGAATGGAAGGAGAAGAGACAGATGAGAGGCGATATATGAGCTAGGTATAAAGATGGCATTAAAGGATAACAGACAGTATCCAAACCACAGAGTCAACTGCCCTGAAATCAAGAAGAGACCCAAACATTAACAACCAAACTTAGAAAGGTACTTGTCAAAAGGACAGGCTGGGAGTGGGGGTGGGGAAGATGGAAGGGAATGGGGAACATTGGCGATGGGAAGTTGACACTGGGGGTGCAATCAGTGCTGCATTATAGCATGATTAATACTCAAGTATGAATAGCTTCGTAAATCATAGTGCTTTAATAAAATGATGTGGAAGGAGAATAAAATAAAATTTTAAACAGGAAAATACTAACTTTGGGGACTATAAGTTCAGGTTTCAATAGGAAATCTACCATTTATAAGCATGGGAACTGGACAATTTATTTGACCTCACACAAGCAACTACTGACCTCTTTATGTTGTTCTTTGAAGTGTCCATAAATAGCTAATGCAACATACTATAAATAGCAGGAACATAAAAGAGTGTCATGAATGCTCAAAAAACCAGACTATTTGGCTTAAGATGCATGACATACACTTTGGAAAGAAGCTGTTTTGTTTCCAATTTCTTTTCCCAGAGATGCTTAGAAAGACAAAGAAATGGCATGAATAGATTATTTCAATATGGTAAAGAAAATCAGCACATATATCACTGTGTTCTCCTGACATTTTCCTGCATACAACACATTACTGAAATGTTCATTACATGAATTTATAAGTGGAATATATGAGAAATAAAAATAATAAAATTATTCTTTTGAATTGAAAAAGAAAATATGTTCTGCCACTCTTTCCATCTCAAACTCATTCTTTACAAATAGTAATTTCTCACGTCTGTGTAAATCCCACAGAAATTCCCAAGGTGCTTATTCTCACTCTAAGATTATCAAAGCAGGACGGTGATGATGGAACATTGTCTACAATAGTGTTAGTATTTATATTTACAAAGTTCATGCGCCAAACAAACTACTGAAGTGTTGATATCCTTACATCCATGTCCTTAAGTCAAATTAAGTATTTTAGGGGGATAAAAGTCTATTATCTCCCACCCCCCAAACATTGTTCTGGACAAAAATTAATCTCATGGGAAAATTTCAGAAGTCAGCGTATTGCTTTTGAAAAGGATATTGACATGTAGTACACTAGTAGAGCAGCCTTCTTGCTGTACCTGGATGACCTTATCTCTTCAGTGGAGGAGGCAGAAGTTAATTCTGTATACTTTCCTTCAAGATTTCTTCTTCTTGACTTCCCTTACTGCACTCCCCCTTCTGCTTCAGCTAATCTACTTACCTATAGCAACAAGGTCTGCAGATGTATTACTCAGATTTGCTGGGTATTTCCCATGAATACCCCCTGAATGGACTTATATGTTTACTAGAATTAAATATCACTAGTACATAGATAAAAAGACAAGTTTTATTTCCCAGATTTGAAAGTTTAAGGTTGTCTAGAGAAGTAAATTGAATTCTTCTTAGCAGCTTTTGTACCTCTCCCTACCAACGCCATGCTCAGTTTTATACTAGTTACAGTATAAAAGGTTAGTAGGTCATTCTCAGTGGATGGAAAAAATACATGTGAAGCAATAGCTAGGATACAAAATATTTGTCTTTTGATAGATATAGGGCAATTACCAACTACTCAGTCACTCCTGGCTACACAATAGACAAACAAAATGCATTTGAATTTGATTTCCATCCCCCAAAGTCATGCTCAGAGTGGTCCTTGAGCTCAGAGCCAGAAGTAAGCCCTGAGAACAGTTGGGTGTGTAACTGAGCAAGAAATAGTCTATGTAAGGAGCTACATATTAGGAGTTAATGATTCAATGTTGGAAGGGCCGGAGCGATAGCCCAGCAGGTAGGGCATTTGCCTTGCATGCGGCTGACCTGGGTTCCATCCCAGGCATCCCATATGGTCCTCTGAGCACCGCCAGGAGTAATTCCTGGGCAAAGAGCCAGGAGTAACCCCTGAGCATCACCGGGTGTGATCAAAAATTAAAAAAATATGATACAATGTTGTTAGGAGGTCGAGGGCCCAGTCTCAACATTGTTGTGACTCACCTGTTTACTATCATGATATTAGCAAAAGGCTGGAATGCAAATGGATGGAACCTTGAGGTATTTTTCCCCCTCTTGGTATTTGAAAACAACTGTTTCTTTAAAAAGTCACCTTGACTCAAATATTTTTTCCACATGTACATTTTGTTTATTTGTTTATGTGTACATACCCAAATGTTCTCAGGGCTTACTCCTGGCTCTGTGCTCACAGATCACTCTGAGCAGGACTTGGGGTGCTGGAAATCAAACCCGTCAGGCCCATGCAAGGTAAGTGCACTGTCTGCTGTACTATAGCTCCAGCACCCATAAATATACATATGTATATATAGCAATGTCCTATATCTGAAGGACATGCAAAAATCATACAAGAACAGAGCGATTAATAGGAAAAACAGTATCAAGTTATAATAAAATATCTATGTATATATGTATACATATATATGTATATGTATGTATGTATGTATACATATACACATATATACATGTATACATATATACATATGTATATATCAAGTTATAATAAAGTATATATGTATATATGTATACATATATATGTATACGTATATACATATATACATATATACATATGTATATATGTATGCATATATATGTATACATATATACATATATTTTTATTATAACTTGATACTGTTTTTCCTATTAATCGCTCTGTTCTTGTATGATTTTTGCATGTCCTTCAGATATAGGACATTGCTAGATGATCTACTTTGCTTTCATAACAAAAGTATTATGTTGCAAGATATGAATGGACCACCAAAATTCAAAGCACTTCTTCACAATGCCCTAGCAGCTAATTTTTTAATCAGTTGGGGCAGTTTGGGAAAAGTCTATGAAGGCATGCAAGAGAAAGGAGGGGGATACTCACTACCTTAGATCTTTGCTCCAACTTGACTTGAGACAAGTAATTCCATTATTTTATGGCATATTCTGCTCTTTGGAGATTGGTCTCTATCTCAACCTGAGATGAGTACTCTTGCCTTTTCCCCTCTGGAGAAGTCTGTGTCCTCTTTTAAAACATTCTCTGAGTAAATCTTTCATATATTCTACTTAACTACTTTATCTCCTCTTGAAACTCTATTCTGAAAAACAAGGTGATTTAACTGGAAGACGTGGGTAAAAGTTAGAACGGACTTTCCTTTTTTCTGAAAGAGCAATTGCTTGCTCCAGCCTGAGTCCACGGGCTCCCCAGGAACTTGGACACCAGGTACCAGTTCCACCCAGTGCAGACCCAGTTGACTTCAGAGGCAGTGTGGTAGCTCCTGTAGAGCTGTTGGAATTCTAGTGACCATGCTGTGACATGTTCAGTGAAAACCTGAACAGGCCAAAGCCATAGGGACACTTCCCGTGGCCAGCTTAGTAAAGCAGATAGATGAATCGTACTCTTTTCTCTTGAGCCTTCTTCCACAATTCCCACTTCACCCATATCCCTTGCAACAGAACTAGCAAACCAACAAGAAGCCAGGTGACATGCAACACTATTTGCAATACACCTGGGAAACCCAGTTGTTTTTGAGGAGTCACTTCTACCTACAATAAAAGGAAAACCTAGCTGTTTCTCCCTCCGATGTATCAGTCTCAATGCTGAACATAACTGTAAAACTTGTCAGGCATAAAAAAGAATCAGGGACATGTCTTTAAAATCAATAATAACAAATTCAATATAAATGACCAAGAGAAGACAAAGATGTTGAAATTTATAAAAAAAAAAGGACTTCATAGATATTTTAGTAAATATCGAAGGTCTTAAAAGATGTAAAAGCATAGCCAGGCATGCCTTCCTCTACCCTGACCCTCACAAAAAAGTGAAGGTAGAAAAAGGATTAAACAGCTTGGCAAAGAAACAAAAGTTTTGGGAAAGAAATCAAGTAAAAATGCTATGACTCATTGCATAGAATGATAGGATAGGTTTAACAGCACAATGAACACTGCAGAGAATGAGGATAACTATTTTAAGATAGATTAAAATTAAATGAACTGAAATGGTGGTAGAGAAGGATGATAAATGAGTTTTCAAGGTTTTATAAGACGGTATTAATAAGAGAACTTAAAACTGCATAAATTCAACAAAAATCATGCCCTGTTGGATTATAATCAACCAAAGAAAACATCAACTAATGAAGAAATAATTACAAAGGCACCAAACATAAACATTATTTATAAGTTTAATAAATCTAAAAGTAATTTCTCATTAATAACAATGGTGCCCCCAAAGATAATAAAGTTATCCTGACTGTTTTAAGAGAAACCATATTTCTCTATCCAGTAAAAACCTTTCATATATATAATATAATATACATAACATATATTATATTATATATATTATATGAGGGCATTTTACTGATCAATAAAAAAATTAGAAACTTTTTCCCCAAGACATTTGTACTAAGAAACTGCGGAAAGGAAATAATACAATGCAGAATTATACAAACCTATATGTAACTATACACATGCATATATTTTTGGTCACACCTGGCAATACTAAGGGCTTACTCCTGAGTGCTTTGGGATCACTGGTCACTGTGCTCAAGGGACCATAAAAATGAAGGGATATAATCCAGGGCTGTGGAGTCTGCCACAGTACAAGGCAAGCACACAATCACTACACTATCTCCCTGGCCCTATTTTTTGAGAATAAAACATTTCTATTTAAAGCAAAAACTAATATTGTATTCTGGAGTTTTTTATGTAGATAAGTCAGATATATGAATATGAAATGAGGTTAAATGGAACATATTTTTTGCTTTAAATGTAAAAGAACTCATCATTTCAACTAAAGTCAAAGATTTCAATACTGGATAAAAAAACTACTATGAAATTTTCTGTAAGAGATTTTAAAAAAAGGAAAGTCCCCCATTATAGTCCTTGATATGTTCTTGGAAATTTATATTAATAAAGGGTTAAATGAAACCATAACCTCTGAAAATGCTATAATGAAATTTATTTGTCAATAGGCTATTGTAACTTATATTTGCATTTACTCATATCTATGATGTAAGCATTATGTCTTGAAATAAAAGATCTGATAATCTTGTAACTAGGGAAATTTCATATGAAGTTCAGAGTTGAATGAGGGCAAGGAAACATTTAGAAATATATGCATCTGACATAAATATATATATGTACATATTATGATACCAATATCCAAGGTCAGGTGAAACACGGATCAGGTGGTCTTGTCAAAGGTGGAAATTATCACAGATGTGTGGGAATCAGAGGCTAGGTAAGACAGAATGGAACAGTGTGCTAATAATTGTCGAAAGTACTAATACCAACTTAGAACTGAGCATTAAATACAGGTAAAAAGATACACGTGACAACCTCTTAATGTATGTATTGCAATCCACAATGTGGAAGGGAAATAAGAAGAGAGAGAGAGAGAGAGAGAGAGAGAAAGAGAAAGGAATTAAGAACCTGCCATAGAAGCAGTCTAGGGGGTGGGGGAAGAGAATCAGGAGAACTTGGTGGTGGAAAATGGGCACTGGTGGAGGAATGGGTGCTGAAACACTGTATGACTGAAACCCAAATATGAACATCTTATGAATATCTTTGTAATTATATATCTCACGGTGGTATAAGAAAAATAAAAAAACAAATATATGCATCAATTATCTTAAATAAATGCATATTTAAGACAGTAATTTTTTTCAGTTTCCTAATGACAAATTAGGGCAAGATAACATTTAGAAATACATGGATCAACAAATAACATTTAGAAATATATGCATCAACTATCTTAAAAGTATGCATATTTAAGATAGCTATTTTTTCAGTTTCCTAATGAAAAATGTTACAAGTTTTCTTTTTTTAATTGTATCACCATGACAAATACAAAATTGTTCATATCTGGATTTTAGCCATACATGTTCCAACACCGTCCCTTCACTAGTGAACATTTCCCACCACCAATGGCCCCAGCTTCCCTCCCACACATATCCCTCACAGTATGCCTGTACTGCAGTCAATTCTTAATACCGCCTCTATTGTTCTCTCTCATCACTTTCCCTTTTGCTCTCTCTCCCTCTCTATCTTAATATCAAGAATATCCCTTTACCCACTTTCATCATGTAGTTCTTGTCTAGAGTGACCATTTTTCATATACATTTATATAATCTATTTTTGATTTTATTTTTTAAAATTTTTTTGTTTTAAAAATATTTTATATATTATCATCAGAAAAGAAGGGAAAGCACCAGGCCCAGAAAGTCAGACCCAAACACCTGAAGAATCTGCCTTCAGTACGCATCAATTCACTGGCTCGGCTCTTCACACGCTACCTGTCCGAATGCAAGGTGCCCTCCCATTGGAAAACCAGCAAGACAGTTCTACTGTTCAAGAAGGGAGATATCCACGACATTGGCAACTATCGCCCCATCTGCCCGTTGTCTGTCATCTACAAGCTGTTCACTCAAGTCATCCTGAACAGGATTGGCAGGACATTAGATGAAGGACAACCATGCGAGCGAGCTGGCTTCCGGAAAAGCATTCACCACAATCGACCATATCCACACGGTAACCAAGCTCACTGAAGTTTGTAGGGAGTTCAAGATACCACTCTGTCTCACATTCATTGATTTACAGAAAGCCTTTGATTCTGTGGAGACTGAAGCAGTCATCAAAGCCCTAGCCAAACATGGGCGTTCAAACCCAATACGTCAAGATCCTTCGTGAGCTGTATTACGGATTCACCACCAGGATCTCACCATTCTACAAAGAAGTGCTCATCAATTTCAAAAGAGGGGTTTGGCAGGGTGATACCATTTCACCAAAACTCTTCAGCCCCACCCAGGAGAACATCATGCGACAATTAGAATGGGAAGGAATGGGAGTGAAGTTAGATGGTGGGCAAATAAACCACCTCCACTTCACCATGACATCGTTCTAATAACACCAAACATTAGCCAAGCAGCACAAATGCTGGCTGACTTTGACCGAGAATGCGTAAAGATAGGTCTACAGCTGAATCTCAGTAAAACTATGTTCATGAAAAAATGAACTAGTTCCAGAGGCCCCATTCACTCTCAATGGAACAAACATCTCTGAATGCAGCAGTTATGTGTACCTAGGTTGAGAAGTCAACATGATGAATGACCCAAAACCTGAGCTGCGCAGGAGGAAGAGAGCAGCATGGAATGCCTTCAAAAGCATCGAAGAAATAGCTAAAAAAACAAAGAACCTCCGGCTCCGGGCACGTCTCTTCAACTCCACCGTTCTTCCTGCATTAACAAACGCCTCAGAGACCTGGGCCCTATGAAAGCAGGATGAGAATGCTATTCGGGTCTCCAAAGAGGAATCGAAAGAGCTATGCTTGGAATATCACGCCTCACTCAAGTGAAGAGAAGGAATCCGAGCTCCGACCTCCATCGCTGTTCCAGAGTCAGGGATGCTGTCTCTTTTGCCAAGGCATCAAAAATCAGACGGGCTGGACATGTAATGCGATTTGGAGACAACCGCTGGACTAGAGAGGTTACAGACTGGATCCCACGGGACTTCAAAAGATCACATGGCCGCCCACCTACAAGATGGTCAGACTTCTTCATCAAGACCCTGAACAAACGGTTTGAGACTCGTCGTATTCCTGAAGCAACCAATTGCCATTGGGCTACACTGGCACATGATAGGGTCAAATGGAAACATTACTGGTGCCCGCTCGAGCAAATCGACGAATAACGGGATTTCAAGTGATCAAGTGATTAGTGTGAGATATACAATTACCAAGATGTTCATGTTTGGGTTTCAGTCATACAGTGTTCCAGCACCCAGCCCTCCACCAGTGCCCATTTTCTACCACCAATGTCCCCAATTCCCAATTCCCTGCCCCACCCCCCCGTGCCACTATGGCATGCTCTTTTACCCTCTTCTCTCTCTCTCACCTCTCTCTATTCCTTCTCTTATACATTGTGGCTTGCATACATACATTTAGAGGTTATCATGTTTATCCCTTTGTCTATATTCAATGCTCAGTTCTAGGCTGGTATTACCATTTCCAACAATTATTTGCACATTGTTTCCATCTATGTCTTACCTAACCTCTGACTCCCACACACTTGCGGTAGATTCCACCAACTGACAGGACCTCCTAATCCATGTTTTGCTTGGCCTTGGATATTGCTATCATACTATATATATATATATATATATATATATATATATGGATGGTATGGATATATCCATACTATATATGGATAGTGTGGATATATATATCATACTATCCATATACAGTATCAATATATTTTATATCCATATATCCATACTATATATAATACACCTATATATTTACACCTTTATAAAAATATTTTATATTTATATATATTTATATCCCACAAATAAATGAAGTCATTCTATATCTCTCCTTTTTCCCTCTGGCTGATTTCACTCAGCATGATCCTTTCCATGTCCATCCATTTATAGGCAAATTTCATAACTTCATTTTTCCTAACAGCTGCATAGTATTCCATTGTGTAGATGTACCAAAGTTTCTTTATCCAGTCGTCTGTTCTCAGGCATTCTGGTTGTTTCCAGATTCTGGCTATTGTGAATAGTGCTACCCTGAATACAAACGTGCAGTGGTGTTTCTGCCGTGTGTTTTTGGCTTCCCAAGGTATAGTACAAGGAGTGCTATGACTGGGACAAATAGGAGCTGAATTTCCATGTTTTGGAGGAATGTCAATATTGTTTTTCAAAAAGGCTGTACTAGTCAACATTCCAACCAACAATGGATGAGAATTCCCTTTTACCCTCCATCTACACCACCACTTGTTGTTCCTGTACTTTTGAATGTGTGCCAGTCAGTATGGTGTGAAATGATATCTCATTGTTTTGATTTGCATCTCCCTGATGATTAGTGATGATGAGCATTTTTTCATATGTCATCTGGCCATTCAAATTTCTTCTTTGTCGAAGTTTCTGTTCATTTCTTCTCCCTATTTTTTGATGGGGTTGGTTATTTTCTTCTTGTGAAGTTCTACCAGTGCCTGATATATTCTGGATATTAAGCCCTTATTATATGGGTATTGGGTGACTATTCTTTCCCACTCTGTGTGCTATCTTCATATCTTGGTCACCATTTCTTTTGAGGTGAAAAAAGCTTTTTAATTTCATGTAGTCCCAAAAGTTTATCTTTATTTCCCCTTGCTTTGATAGTGCTGTTTCATCATTGAAAATGCCTTAAGCTTCAATGTCGTGGAGGATTTTACCTATATTTTCTTTGATGTACTTTATGGATCAGGTCTGATATTGAGATCTTTAATCCAGTTTTATCTGACTTTTCTGCATGGCATTAGACAGAGGTCTAAGTTCATTTTTTACATGCAACTGCCCAGTTTTCCTTGTACCACATGTTGCAGAGTCTTTCCTTGCTCCACTTCATAGATATTGCTCCTTTCCAGAGATTAAATAATCATACATTTGAAGATGTGTATCAGGATACTCAACTCTATTCCATAGGACAACAGGTCTGTTTTTAATCCAATAGCATGCTGTTTTAATTTCTATGCTGTGTAGTACAGTTTGAAGTTGGGAAAGGTGATGCCTCCCATCTTTTTTATTTCTAAAGGATTGCTTTGGCTATTCATGGGGTTTATTGTTCTATGTGAGTTTCAAGAGTGTTTGGTCAATTTCTTTGAAAAATGTTAGGGTATCCTTTAGGGACTGCATTGAATCTGTATAATGCTTTAAGGATTATTGTCATTTTGACAACAATGATTCACCCAATCCATGAAAAGGAATCAACCCACCAATACCACTCCTGGGAATATACCATAGGAGCCCAAAAACACACAGCAGAAACATCATCTGCACCTCTATGCTCATCACAGCACTATTCACAATTGCCATAACATGGAAACAACTTGAGTGTCTGAGAACAGACGACTAGATAAAGAAACTGGGGATGGAGCGATAGCACAGTCATTAGGGTATTCACCCTTCATGTGGCCGATGTGGATCGATTCCCAGCATCCCATTTGGTTACTTGAGCACTGCCGGGAATAATTCCTGAGTGAAGAGCCAGGAATAATCTCTGATCATTGCTGGGTGTGACCCAATGGAGAAAAAAAAAGAAACCATGGCACATCTATACCGTAGAATAGATGGAATAGATGAAATACACATTGGAATACTATGCAGATTTTAGGAAAAACAAACTTAAGATATTTGCCAATAAATGAATGGACATGGATATTGAGTGAAATTATACAGAGGGAAAGGAAGCTATAGAATGACTGCATTCATTTGTGGGATATAAAAAAGTATGATAATGGGCCAGAGTGATAGCCCAGCGGGTAGGGCATTTGCTTTGCACGCGGCCGGCCTGTGCCGGCCCGGGTTCAATCCCCGGCATCCCATATGGTTCCCCGAGCACTGCCAGGAGTAATTCCTGAGTGCAGAGCCAGGAGAAGCCCCTGAGCATTGCCGGGTATGACTCAAAAAAAAAAAAAAAAAAAAAAGTATGATACTAATATCCAAGGCCAGGAAAATCATGGATCAGGAGGACTTTTCAGTGGTTGGAATCTACCGTAAGTGTGTGGGAGTCAGAGATCAGGTAATATAGAAAAAGGACCAGAGTGCTCATCACTTGTATCACTTGTCTTCCTGTTGATCATCTATTTGCTCAAGCGGGCACCAGTAATGTTTGAATTTGTTGGAAATGAGGTCCATTGTTACTGTTTTTGGCATATCGAATACACCACTGGAAACTTGCCAGGCTCTGCCATGGCTCTGAGTTCATCCAGGGGGCCCAGTGTTTTCTCTGTAAGACCATCAACCATCCAGGGTCCAAGGGGCAGAGCCCGGGTGTAGATAAGTCTGTCTCCTGCCTGCCGCCTGTCTACGCTGCAGTGCTAAGAATTGTTGAAAATGGTAATGCCAGTCTAGAACTGAGCATTGAATGTAGGCAAAGAGACATAGTGATCACGTCACGATCTTCCCTTAATCATCTATTTTAAGCGGGACCAGTAATATCTCAATATATCCTGTCACGCTGTGAGGCCAGGGCTTTGGTACAGGAACATAAAGAGCCTCAAACATTTGTGAATACTATATAATTTTATTGCATACAATACCCGCAACATATGTGATAACTCCGAAATATAAGTATTGCAAGCCACACTGTGTAAAGAATGGGAGGAGAGTGAGAGGAAGAGAGATAGAGGGAGGTATGTGGAAAGAGAGAGAAAGAGAGAGGGAGAGAGAGGAGAGAGAGACAGAGAGAGAGGGGAGAGGCAAAGTGCCAGCCATAGAGGTAGGCTGGGATAGATGGGAGGGAATCTGGGGACTCAGGACATTGTTGATGGGAAATGTGCACTGGTGGAGGGATGGGTGCTGAAACACAGTATAACTGAAACCTAATCATGAACAGTTTTATATTGTATATCTCACAGTGGTAAAATAAAATTAAAAACATTTTAAACAGCATCTGTTTATATCTTTGCCTATTTTAAACTGGGTTTTGGGGGTTAACCATTGAAATTCAAGTTATTTGAAACAGTAATTATTCTGAATTTTATAATAGTGCTTAATACAGTGACTTAGTAATTATAACCAATGCTCTTGAACTTCATATTAAGTAATTTTATTCATTTTTGGCATTATTATCTGTGTAATATGACAACCTACCATCAAAAACCTTTTTGTCATACATTTGCAATATTAATAATAATTTCACTGTTCTATAATCCAAAAATAAAGAAACAAACTCCCTGGCCTCTTTGATTTTTTTCATATCTCCACTAAGGAAATATTTAGCTTATAGTGCATCCATCCAGCCAAATATCCTTCAAAGAAAATCAGAGCAAAATTATGACTTTTGCTTGGCAGTAGCTGTAACAGGAGACTTCCTTTTTCTATGAATATAAATCAAAAAGGAAAGGTTTACAAATAGAGTAGAAGTTGTTCACCAAGTATCTCATATGCCACACATAATCTATCTACATTTGATGATTTCATAATTTTGCAATCCCCAAAATAATTATTTGAAATGCAAGTATTTGTATCCACATCTTCACAAATCATTCCTGCTTTAAACAGATAAAACAGAAGGGAGAAATAGCACATTGATAAAATGTTGCTTATTCTTTGAAAATAAGGCTGTGTAAACTCCTGGAGTATATTTACAAGATACTAGACCCAACTTGAGAAGTCATCAGGAGTCTAGACTTAAGACAGATTTCTTGAACTTGTTCAATTATGTGATACTGCAAGAGCAGAAGATATGAGAAAATTCTTTCTCCTGTGCTTCCCAATACCCTAAAATGAAGGGAACACAGCATGTACTTCACAGAGCTATGAGAATTGGCTTAGTTAATGCTTTATCATATGAAGAGAACAAAGTTCAGTATTAGAAATGAAAAAAGTTTATTGTATTCTAGCAAGGAAGAGATAACACAGTGGGTAGAGCATTTACATTGAATATGGGTGACTTGAATTTGATCCTGGCACCACATATAATCACCTGAACATTTCCAGGAGTGATCTTGATCATAGAGCTGAAAGCTATTAGCATATCCAGATATTCCCCCAAAACAAAAATATGTAAATAAACAAAGTACTTTATCGTGAAAGGACTGCTGGTGGAACATAAACTTAGAATATAGAAAACCCCTAACTCTTTAAGAAAATACAAAATGTGCTTGGTTTGAAGATGTCTTTGTAGCACAAATAAGAGTTAAGTAACACTAGAAGAGGAAGTGTGCTTTCTGTTAGTCAAGTAGGCTAACAACGTCAGCACTGAAAGTGTTTTCATGTAAGGCAGTCATCGACTGGCTAAATGAATATCTGGTATTTTTTAAAGAAATAGCTGACTGCTTTTCAGAGATAAAACAATATAAACTATATTTTTCCATTAATTATATTTAAAAAATTCAGTTTGTTTTGCTGTGTTTTGTTTCTGTTTTCACAGAAGGTGGCACTTGAGAGCCACTGCAACCTCTGTGCTCAGGGATTCATGAACTACCAGAATGGATTCAGGTCTTCTGCATGTAAATCCTAAGCTCTAGTCCAAAAGTTGAAATTTTCATTTTTCTTTTTCCCCTACTTGGTTGAAGAACTGTCTTCTCATTTTTATTTATGAACTTATCAATGTTTAAAATATTATGGAATTTCAAGTGGTCAGCATCATTTCTGCATATGAGAATCATCACTGCTCCCCTGCCAAATTCCAGTGACATCCTCATTTGTCACTTGTCTTCCCATTGTTCATCGATTTGCTGGAGCTGGCGCCAGTAATGTCTCCATTGGTTGGGAATGAGGTCCATTATAGTTACTGTTTTTGGCATATCAAATACACCACGGGGAGCTTGCCAGGCTCTGCCCTGGCTCTGGTTTCATCCCAGGGGGTCCAGTCTTTTTCAATGTCAGACCATCAACCATCCAGGGCCCATGAGACAGAGCCCTGTGTGTAGACAAGCCTGTCTCCTGTCTGCCACCTGCCGACGCAGCCGGGCACCGCAGCCACACCTGCAACACATTGAGGGACAGCTGTGACATCCTACCAACCCCAAATACCACCATATTCATTCCGCCCTCTTCTTTCTCCCGCTTCCTCTTGTAACCACCAAAGTTCGCACTGAGGCAAGAGTTAGGCTTGTTTTTGCCAGTTCCTTTGCTATAGTAGTTGATAACCAACATGATTGAAATTATTCATTATCTTTTCATTCCTTCTTATTTCATTTGGCATAACCACCATAATTTTCATTCATTTTTCCTCCCAAAACACAATTTTACCTTTGATAGTTGCAGACTAGCATGCCTTTGAGTATATATTCCACAACTTCTTTATTGTTTTTAATTTAAATGTCCCACACAAAGCACTTAATGAACATCTATTACTACTATATAGAAATATTAACCTTGTCTAATAATAAATTTTGAACTCATTTTAACTTCCAGGTCACAAATTTTTAATTGCATAGGTAGGGTGTGAAGACATTAGGAGCCTATTGTATATTTTTTCCATCATCTTAAGTGTAATAGTACTTATGACTACTATTCATGCATACTTTTTTTCAAACAGAAATGCACTTTCTATATAAATGAGTAAACAGGAAAAGAAATATTGGCCTTGGTAAATAGCATAATGGATTAGAAAGTGTGATCAGATATATTTATGTAATATCTTCTACATGAAATTTACTGAGAAGGGCAGGAAAGCAATTTCCTTTGAAGAGTCTCCATACATAATGTGGCCTTTCCATTATTTTCTCTGGTTTGGAGCCACACCCCGTGGTGCTCAAGGGTTACTCCTGGCTCTGCATTTAGGAAATACTTCTGATGGGTCTAGAGACTATATGGGATGCCAAAGATCAGACCCAGGTTGACTGTGTGCAAGGCGAATGCCCTAAGCCCTGACCTATAGCTTTGGCCCCTAATGTGGTATTTCTAAGACCATCTAAAACAAATACCTCTGTGAAGTAAGAGCTTAAACTGGAGCTAAAGAGAGGAATATGTGACCAAAGACTCTGTATTAATTTTAAGTCACACTGTGCAAAAAGTAAAATAAAAAATAAACCGCATTATGCATATTTATATTTAGTTTTCCTATAATGAAAATTTTGTTTTTAATATTTACTATGAAAATCATTCCATAAATCAGGCAAAAATGAAGGCATTTCCTTCTCTCCCTACTATAACTTTTGAAAGAACAATAGATATGGCCCTTTATGATTTGCAAATGGAAAAACCAGCAACCAGGAATTTACTAAATCTTTACTATATTCTAATGTCTTTCCAATCTCTAGAGCACAACTATGTGGTCAAATACTAAAGTGCACTCTATATATCTCTGACAATAGTTTCATGTATCATCATTTAGACAATAAAGTGTTTGACATTTTCATTAGATAATATTCCAAAATAAAACAATGAAATTATATACGAAGATCTATCTTTGGGATCTCAGTTTTATTCCACTGATTTGAGTCTTTTTTATTTCAATACCACACTGGTTTGATTACCAGAGTTTTATAGCACAATTTGAAGTGCAATTCATGATTTGCATATAGAAAATCAATGAATATCTGATATTGATTTTGTAGTCTGCCACTTTACTATACACGTCTATAGTTTTTCAAAGCTTTCTGCAAATTCATTAGAGTTTTCCAAGTATTGCATCAAGTCATTTACAAATACAGTTAGACTTCTTTTTACTGTCTGGATGCCCATAATGTCTCTTTTTGACTAACTGACATGGCAATGGCATCCTCTAAATCTACTAATAAGATAATATGCCTTTTATTTTTCTCTGTATTGATATGGCGTGTTACATTTATTAAATCACATGTATTTTTTGGGCTTTTATGGATTTATTTTCTGATAGTTATAGTTGCCATTATTTTTTAATATTTTATTATACCACATGAGATATACAATTACAAAGATGTTCATGTTTGGGTTTCAGTCATACAGTGTTCCATCACCCATCCCTCCATCAGTGCCTATTTTCCCACCACCAATGTTCCCAATTCCCTCACCCCTCTCCAAACCTGCTTCTATGGTTTATCTCTTTTCTCTATTTCACTTTCAATCTCTCTCTCTCTCTTTCTTCCTTCTCTTACACATTGTGGATTGCAATACGAACATTTAGAGGTTATCATATGTATCTTTTGCCTGTATTTAATTCTCAGTTCTAGGTTGGTATTAGCACTTTCGACAATCAGCACACTGTTCTCTTCTCTGTCTTACATGTATCAAACCATTCTTGCATCCCTGGGATGAATCCTACTTGATCATTTAATCTTCAGTAACGTATGTTACCTCATAACAATATGAGGTAGGGCAAGGAAAGGCTCTTCAACAAATGGTGTTGGAAAAACTGGTCAGTTGCATAAAAAAATATCTCTAACCTTTTTCTAACACTATGCAGAAAATTCCAATCAGAATGAACTACAGATCTCAGATCAGATCTAATTTCATAGGTGATAATGAATAAATTATAGGCATAACACTCTCATGACACTAAAACTAGAGGATTCAATGCCATTGTCCAAGCAAATAAAAAGACAAACAGATCGGATTACAGAAAACTAAAAAGCTTCTGCACCAAAGAAACAATAGCAATAAAAGATATCCCATGAACTGAAAGAGAATATTTGCTCACACATCATTTGATAAAGGATTACTATCTAAGTTTTATAAAGCACTGCTAGACCTTTTACAAGAAAGAAACAATAAACAACATGAAAAGTGGTGAAACAGGTGAATAGAATATTGATTAAAGAGACAAATTGCAAAAATCAATATGAAAAAATTCTATATAACTTAACATCAGAGAAATGCAAACAATGAGATATCTCATGCCAGTGAAACTGGTACACATCACAGAAAACAAAACCAGCTTTAGACTGGATTTGGGGAGAAAGAAACCCTCGTTCACTGTTGATGGGAATGCTGAGTAGTATAGTCCTTTCAAAAAATAGAATAAACACTTCTCAAAAAACTCAGAACTTAGCTTCCATATGACCCAACAATTGCACCTCTTGGCATCTGTTCCAAGGGCCCAAACACTCTATTCAGAAAATAAATCTGCACTCCTAAGTTTATTGCAGCATTATTCACAATAGTCAAAATCTAGAAATAACCCATATCCAAGGAGAGATGACTGGATAAATATACACAATGGACTATTACTTGACCTCAAGAAAGATGAAATCATTCAATTTGCTGCTACATAAATGAGTCTAAGAAGTTTTATGCTAACTGAAGTTAGTTAGCAATCAGACACAGAATGATTTCTCTCATCTATGGGATAGAAAGAAATAATGTAACAAACCCTTAGTATAAAAAAGACAGAGAACTGAGATATTTCAGTAGGAAGCTTACCACAAAGGAGAGATGAAGGAAATAAGGGGGGCACTGTGACAGTCATGGAGGAAAGGGGACACCTGGTAGGAGGTGTTGTGCTGGAATATGTTGCTCATTAAACCCTTTCACTAACAGTATTGTAACCATAGTGCCTAAACTAATACTAATTGTCATAGAAAGTTAAATCAATATATTTAATGTTGGTAGTCTACACACACATATAGTACATACATACATACACACACACACACATAGATATATACATATAGATATATATATATATATATATATATATATATATATATATATATATAATTTTATTGCTGTAAGCCAGTAATGGGCTCGGCCATCCCCTGGCAGAGTCCTGCATTGCTCCAAGGGTTTGCTCTCATGAGCGGGGGAGAGACCATGCTGGCCGGACTCAGAGTGGAGTTTTGGGCCCTGCCCTTTCCTCCGCTTCCATGCTAGTTGCCCCAGAAGGGAGAGACCCACCCACACCAGACTCAGCTAATTTGCAACCCCGGAAGAGATCCAGACCCATCCACTTCAGACCCACAGCTGCGCTGCTAGGCCGGCCCCATGTGGAAGCAACCCATGAGCTGACCTCCCAGTAAGGGCCGCCAGCCCGCCAAGCAACATTGCCCAAGGGTTTGCTCCTGTGGGGGGACCTTGGACTCGATGGAGTTTGGCCCTGCCCTTCCTCCACTTCCATGCCAGTTGCCCTGGAGGACCCACCGACCCCTGACGCCGGAGTTTGCAGGTTCTTCCCATTTCTTTCACATTTATCATAGTAAAAACTTATAGACATTTAACTGCCAGAAGCAGCAAACCACACATCATACAGTTAGTCATTCTCAACATCCAGAATCCATAGATTCTCAGAGTTCCATACAAGAGAAAACCTGATCTTCCCCCTTTAAGTTTCATCCGTAAATGCTCGGGTTGAGAGCCTTCTACTGAGACTATACCACCTACACAGTAAAGCCTGGCAAGCTACCGTGTTTTATTTACTTTTATGCCAAAGACTAGTAACTATTATGGACCTCAGTTCCATAACCTGAAGAATGGTTTCGGGCTCCTCCTGTCCCTGTTGCCAGTAGATGCCCTTGGGTTGCACTTGCTTGTGACAGGACTAACGGAGATGTTACTAGTGCCCACTCAAGCAAATCGATGAACAATGGGAAGACAGTGATAGACAGTGATTGCTGTATTAAAAAGTTGTTTTAAAACAGGGCAGTGAAAACATCAGCAACTAGATAGTTCATGCTTGCCCTGCATGTTTTTTATCTGGACTCAATCCCCAGCACTCCATATGATGCTCCAGTTCTGCCAATGTATCCCTGAATACAGAGCCAGAAGAAAGCTCTAAGTGTAACTGAGTGTGGCCCCCAAAGTAAAACAGAAAGAAAACATTTTTTTAATTTTTGGTGTTAGTAGGGTACACTAACCCCACTACTATGTTAGTACATGTCATAGTATGATAGTATTAGATAAAGATGTGGGTGGCACTGAATAAATATAGTTCTAGCCATCAAAAACTAATTCTACCACAGGACATACTTCTACCACTTTCCCTGGGCCAGCCAGGTTATATTGATTCTATAATCAATCCTCATTGCCACTCGTAGGCATGTTATAAAAACCAATGCATTCCACTTTTTTTTTCCTTTGAGAAAAATCATATACATCCTACACAGATTTTTATTTTATTACAAAAGGGGTGGAGTGTTTTATACTATTTTAAACAATAAGACCTGTATAAAATTATAGTTCAATATAACAAATTGTTGGTAATTCCAGTCATTCAGAAAGATTAAAAGAGGCACCTTGACTATACAATATAAAGCAAAACTAAATAGTTTCCCCTAATAACATATCTTGTGAGTGATAATGTTTAACATGGTGAAACACAACTGTGATGCAGAGAGGTGTTGTCAAGATTTTTAAAATTTCCAATTAGTGATTGGAAAGCTTTTTCTATGATGTCACCATCAACAGGTCTATTTAAAGGCATTTTCACTACTAACAAAACCAGGAAAATATGCTTTTCCAAGACTTACAGAAAGTGAGAAATGTAATGTTGCATGCAGAATTTTTCAGGGTGGCAAATGACATTAAAAAATTAACTTTCATTCCATTGATTTTGCATTAACTCTTGCAAAGTATCACAACAATGTTAGCATTCATCAGCAAGGTGGTACTAAAGAGAATTTTTTCTGCCTGAAAGTTAAATGTGTTATTAAATTTAGATTTTGCTGACTATATTTCTTATCACGTGAAATGAGACAATATGAGTAGCTGATATCTAATGGGTCAAAAGAATTTCTCTGAATTAAGCTAGTTTTCATAATGTCTCTATGCTTTGAAAGCTTTTCTAGGAAGTTAATTACTGTCATTTCCTCATGTAGTACAGACCACAAACTAGTCTTCTAAAAAAAGAAAAGAGCAAAATGTCCGTTAAGAGGGAAATAACTACACATATAATATATTTACTCTTAATTCAATAATGTTAATTGAACCCATAACGTATTCTGGGTAAAAAATGATAATTTGACAAAACATTTCATCCAAATTTTGCTTCAATAATTATCTTTAATTAGCACACTAGAGCAATACACTGGCTTTTATTTCTTAATCTAAATATTTGAATTCTACTTTCTATTTCCATCTTGACATCTTTAATACTGAATTATTAACTAAAGGCTTACCACCAAAAAAAGTATGGTAAATTTTAGTATGCTAAATATTGTGTAACACTGAACTTGAAATACTAGGGACCGTAATAGAATTGTAATTTTAGATCACATATTTTTTAAATATGAAGTCTTTCAATCAAAAATAAATTACATATGCTTAAATATGTTTAGTCCTTAGTTGCAGGTGATTCACAATTGTCTTATTTCCTAGAGCCTATAGAAAAAAAAAGGAAGATCAAACATGCCCAAGTAAATTTCTTCAGGAATAAGGCAAGGTGAATATATCCTTAATCACCAGAGATGTATCTAACTTAGTAAGAAATAATGATATTTTTACTTATAGCAGGCCCCAAAGTAAACAAGTGGCAACAGAGGATAAAATGAAGGGTCTCGAATCAGTTTTGGCTGTTGATTAGTTACACCTTTCAGGAATTAAATTTATTCATATGTTAAAAAAATGTGATGTATTCCCATAACTTTTTTTTGAGACACCCTAAATTACAAATTTATCTGTGAATAAATTTTAGGCATGCAATTTTGAAACACCAAGCCTTTCATCAGTGTCCACTTCTCTCCATTTCTCTCCTAGCCTGCCTCTATGCTAATTGTTTTTTTTTCCTTTTTTTCCTTTTAGGCTCAGTGGCTTACAGTACTGTTTCTGAAAAAAATACATCATCATGTCAATTTACCTCTGATCAGCACCCAGTTCTCATCCTAAGTAATAAGAGCCCTCTCCCATTGTTATAGGAGTACCTTCCCTAGATTTCTAGAAGATAGTGATTGTGTTCTGCCAGGATCTATTCCAATAAACAGATGCTCGGTATTTAATTGGTGAATTTGAGAAGTTCTGTGACTTGTTACTTTGAATTGTCCTTTCCCCCTTCTTCCCACAGTGGCAACTTCCTAAGGAACAGTTTTCCTGCCCTTAGTTTCTATTACCTTTGGACATTAATTACATCACCTTTATGATGCTTTATATTCCACGTATGGGAACATTCTGTTTGTTTCTTTCCTAAAACTCATTTCATCCAGCATGATACCTTCCAGATCCAGTCTTATAACAGCAAAGTGCATGATTTCATCTTTTCTCATCGTGGAGTAGTAGTTCATTGTGTACATGTGCCACAGCATCCCTATCCAGTCATCCATTCTTGGGCACGTGGGTTGTTTCTAGGTTGGGGCTTTTGTGAATTCTGCTGCAATGAATGTAAGAGTGCAGATGTCTTTTACATAGTTCTGGAGGTTTATTTCAGGTAGAAAAATAACAATTAGAACTGAAAGTTTTGGAAAAATTGTGTGGAGTTAGGTTTTATCTATTTCATAAAAAAATATAAAATATATGAAAGTATAGAAGGAAAAAAGAGAAATTGGAATCACAAACAACAAAATCTAAAAACCAGAACTGAAATGGTATGGTGAGGACAGTGGATAAGCCTAAGAAGAACAAAGGTAATGTACAGAAAGATCATAACATGGAAGATGTTAAAGACCGTACTGTTTGTCCTTATTTTTTACTATATAGAAACATTGATCAAGGCAACTATAAAATTTATTTTAGTGAACTGGGTTGGTTAAAGAGAAGAAAATCCAAAGATAAACAAAAAGGCACTGTTTTGGAACTAGAGAGATATAACTGAGACTAAACAGGAAACACTAACAACAGAAAATACTTAAGGCTCTGGTGAATAGGATAAGTGAAAATAAAAGGAAGTTAAAAGTGCCTTCAAGTTCTTTTATTTTAGGTGCACTAAAGAATGATGCTTGGACTCTAAAAATAGGAAACATTGACATATAGAGGGAGAAAAAGAGAGAGAGAGAGACAGACAGACTGACAGAGTAGAGTGTCATCAGGAGATGATAAATCTTAAGTCAGCAAACCAATCTCTATTTTTACATAACATAATTCTAAGAAGTTGCTTTTGATAAACTGAACTTTATTTTTTTAGTTGGGTGCTATGGAAATTCTAAGGAGTCCTGGCAGAAGCGCAAGACCAAGCAAGACGCTTTAATATTGTAAGCATATTTCTGAATATACATTAAAAGAGGTCCTTATAAACTTTCTTATACCACAAAAAAAGGTATTTTTTCCATGAAACTTCTTTTGGCAATAATAGTGTGGATAGGTTTCATTAATTTGAAACATTCCTTGTTGAGCATTTTTACTATAAAAATATCAAGTTAAAACTTGGCTTACAGCTACTCTATATAGCACATATTTCTAATGTTAAGATAAATTTACATAATTAAGTTTACTGGCAAGTTTTGCCACTATATTATGTCAAAACCAAGAGACAACAAGCAATTTTACTTACTTGGCTTTGTAACCTTCCCTTTAAAATGGTCTTCTACATATATCCCTGACAACTCTTCTCAGAAGCAGGATTTTTATATTACACAAGCAATATATTTTTCAGAATGTACATTTGCTAGTACAAAATCTTACTACTTTGTATATTATGAAGTTAATGTTTATCAGAGAAATTTTGTTCCCAATATATGAACATAAATGCAACTCACGCTCCCTACTTAAGATACCGATGAATGACCCAAAGGACGGTGAGGGCAATGGATTTCTAGAATTTAGTGCTTGTGTTCTGCCAGGATCTATTCCAATAAACAGCTGCTCCATATTTGTGAATTTGAGAAGTTCTGGGACTTGTTATTTTGATATTGGCCTCTTTTTATTTCTAGCAACAAACTGAGTAGGTAAACCAGTTGTTAATATTTTTATAAGTGAATTAGTAAGCTTTTTTTAAAGTTTAATCATTCTATCTTAACACTATATAATGGATATCTTACTTAGCCCAAGAGAAGAATTCTAATGTTGATAATATAAGAAATATTTGCAGGTAGTCTGATTCTCACTAAATACTATTTACACACATACAAACATATAGTGTTGGATAAATTTTTATATCAGGCACCACTTCAAAAATTTGACATACCAGGTTCAACATTTCTAATATACCCATCAAAGAGGAAACATTGACAACATGGTTGAAACTAGAATGTGGGACAAATTTCACCCAGTAGCTATCACCCAGTAGCTGTTTTTCTAGCTGCAGATATGCTTAAACCTAAAGAGGAGGAGTCTCTAACAAGACTTACTAGATACTATAATTAGCTACAATCCTCAAACCTTATGAGAATAAAGACAATGTGAGTAGAGAGAGTATGGTTTACTTTACTGTGCTCCATAGTTAGGAAGGTTACTTTAATTCCAAGACAAATAAAGAAAATACCCACCAATACAAATAAAGAAAATATCCACCAAAATTTACATTTTGCTAGTAAGCTGTTTTGGAATGACTGATATTCTCCATTCTTCCAGGCCACCATTTAACTAAGGAAGATCCATATATTGGAGGTATAGTCAAAGTATGCAAAAACACTTTAAGATAACAGAGACAATGGTAAATTATTATAGGTTTATATTTGCCATTTAACACAAACTCTTAGGAATTTTTACATCAAGGAAAGGAAGATATGCAATGAACTAAAAAAAAATGCCATGCTTTTCAAGGTAAATACAAGTTATTGGTTGGGCCAGAGAGAAAATACAGGTTTAAAGATAACTGCTTTGCATGTGGGACACCCTGGGCCAATTCCCTGCACCACAAATGGTCACCTAATCACCATCAATAGTGAATCTTGGGTACAGAACCATGACTAATCCCTGAGTAATGTCAGGTATGGTCCCAGAAAACAACACACATAAAATGTAGTAACTGTCAAAAATAATATCCCCCACTTAAAGTATATACATGTGTACATATGATTATGTAATATAATCAGTTATTAGAATTTCCATTTATATATTTAATATATATTATGTATCTAATACAAAATGAGACTCAGGTCCAAGGACACAGGCACACCCGGCAGAGCAGAAACCAGCTTTCCCCGTTGTGTGCGGCCACGCAGCGGCCACAACAATTTACCTCCAAATTACCATAAATGTTCTACCCACCCCTCTGAGAGAGCCCCCACAAAGTAATGAGATTATAGCGCCTGCATGGCAGAGCCTGGCAAAAGCTGTCCAATGCGTGTTTGATGTGCCAAATCCAGTAACAAAAATGTTTATTTTCCTGATCCCTAAAGAGCCCTTAATACGCAGCAGTAAGAAAGGCGAACAAGCAGTGCCTGATAAAATTTCACGGCCGTCCTAGGCTGCCAAAACGAAGAAGGACTAAAATGACTCTCTGTACTTTCAATGCACATACGCTGGCATCGGAAGCATATATTGAGGATCTGATGGTGCAAGCGCAAAACATCAAGTACGACATCATTGGTCTGACTGAGACGAAGAGGCATCAGTCGCATCATGCTGTATTTGACACCGGAGAAGAATTGTTCCTTGGAACATGGACGAAAAGAGGCATCGGAGGCATGTTGGTGTCCTTGTCAACACGAACATGGCTGTCAACATTGATTCATTTGAATGCCTAACAAACCGAATAGGACGATTATACTTGAAGAGATGTGGCCCACAGCCAGCAATTTCTATCTTCATTGTCTACGCACCAACATCCACATACAAAGAAGATGAAATTGAGAAATTCTCCATGGAATTGGAGGAGTTCTATAAAAAAGATCACACCTTCTACAAGATCATAGTCAGTGATTTTAATGCCAAGATAGACAGAGAAGATCGGCTGAAGAACTCCACATCGGACCCATGGCCTAGAATGGAACAAACAGGGTGAGAGACTATCTGAGTTCATCATGTCCACCAAGACCATTCATGGGAACTCACAGTTTCAGAAGGCTGAAGCGAAACGTTGGACATGGGAATCTCCTGGCGGACAGTTCCACAATGAAATTGACCACATCATTTTCAATCGACAGTTTTGTCTGACCTATGTTGCTGTTGTCCCCAAATTCCAAACAGGATCGGACCACCGTCTCTTCGTGCAAAATTCTACTTCCCGCAACAGGGAGAAAAAGCTGCAAAGTTTAAGAAGAGAACTCCCAGAATGACCACCAACTGGGAACTCTTTGGCATCATTGCAGCAACATGGGAAGATACCATCATTGATGACATCGATGAAGAATACAACCGACTGGTTCAACACCTCCATGATTGTGCGAAGAATGCCGAGAGAGAGAAAGACACAAAAGGACGCTTGTCTTCAGAGACTCTTGAACTCATTCGCCAACGTGGCAAGGCGTGAGCCTCAGGAGACTAAATGCTAACGTCCAAGCTTGCTAAACAGTGCAGAGAAGCGATAAAATGAGACCTCAAAGACAGAAGAGCAGAAATACTGGAAGATGCAGCAGAGGCCGGGAAAAAGCATTTGCACCGCCCGCCTGTCCTTCACCAACTATAAGACCAAGATGACTGCCCTCCGACGCCCTGATGGATCTATCTCATCTTCCAGAAAGGCAATGGAGAAGATTACCCATGACTTCTACTCAAATCTCTTTGATAGCCATGTCCACCTGCCCACATACCAAATTCCACAGGATGGATATGGGAACGCCATTCCCAACGTTCTCCCTTCTGAAATCCGACATGCCATCTCGTCGCTAAAGAAGGGAACAGCACCAGGCCCAGACAAAGTCAGACCCGAACACCTGAAGAATCCGCCGTCGGTACTCATCAATACACTAGCTCGGCTTCACACGCTACATGTCCGAATGCAAGGTGCCCTCCTAATGGAAAACCAGCAGGACAGTTCTACTGTTCAAGAAGGGAGACATTCACGACATCGGGCAACTACCGCCCCATCTGCCTGTTGTCTGTCATCTACAAGCTGTTTACACGAGTCATCCTGAACAGGATTAGTAGAACACTAGATGAAGGACAACCATGCGAGCAAGCAGGCTTCCGGAAAGGATTCAGCACAATCGACCATATCCACACAGTAAACAAGCTCATTGAGGTTTGTAGGGAGTACAAGATGCCGCTCTGTCTCACGTTCATTTATTTACAGAAAGCCTTTGATTCTGTGGAGACTGAAGCAGTCATCGAAGCCCTAGTCAAACAGGGCGTTCAAACCCAATACATCAAGATCCTTCGTGAGCTGTATTACGGATTCACCACCAGGATCTCACCATTCTACAAAGAAGTGATCATTGATGTCAAAAGAGGGGTTCGACAGGGTGATAGCATTTCACCAAAACTCTTCAGCGCCACCCTCGAGAACATCATGAGACAATTAGAATGGGAAGGAATGGGAGTGAAGATAGATGGTCGGCAACTACACCACCTCCGCTTCGCTGATGACATCATTCTAATAACACCAAACATTAGCCAAGCGGCACAAATGCTGGCTGACTTTGACCGAGAATGTGGAAAGATAGGTCTACAGCTGAATCTGAAGAAAACTATGTTCATGAGAAATGAACTAGTTCCTGAGGCCCCATTCACTCTCAATGGAACAAACATCTCTGAATGCAGCAGTTATGTGTTCCTAGGTCGAGAAGTCAACATGATGAATGACCTAAAACCTGAGCTGCGCAGGAGGAAGAGAGCGGCATGGAATGCCTTCAAAGGCATCGAAGAAATAGCTAAAAGGACAAAGAACCTCCGGCTCCGGGCACATCTCTTTGACTCCACCATTCTCCCTGCATTAACATACGCCTCAGAGACCTGGGCCCTATGAAAGCAGGATGAGAATGCTATTCGGGTCTCCCAGAGAGGCATCGAAAGAGCTATGCTTGGAATATCACGTCTCCACTCAAGTGAGTGAAGGAATCGGAGTTCTGACCTCCGTCGCTATTCCAGAATCAGGGATGCTGTCTCGTTTGCCAAGGCATCGAAAATCAGATGGGCTGGACATGTAATGCGATTTGGAGACAACCGCTGGACTAGAGCCATTACCGACTGGATCCCACGGGATGTCAAAAGATCACGTGGCCGCCCACCTACAAGATGGTCAGACTTCCTTGTTAAGACCCTGAAGGAGAAGTTTGAGGCTTTTCATATTCCTGAATCAACTAGATGCCATTGGGCTACATTGGCACATGATAGGGTCCAATGGAATTGTTACTGGTGCCCGCTCGAGCAACTCGATGAATAACGGGATTCAAGTGATCAAGTGATCAAGTGATACTAATAC
>JAJIBD010026496.1:0-69024 GCA_021461705.1 Cryptotis parvus
ACAGATACACCCAGCAGAGCAGAAACCAGCTTTCTCCCCAGAGGCTGGCCGCGTGATTTATCTCCAAATTGCTGTGAATATTCTACCCACCCTCTGAGAGAGCCCCCACAAAGTAATGAGAATATAGCCCTAAAGGCAGAGCCTGGCAAGCTGTCCGATGCGTGTTCGATATGCCAAAACCAGTAACAAAAATGTTTATTTTCCTGACCCCCCAAAGAGCCCTTTAATACGGCAGCAGTAAGAAAGGCAAACAAGCAGTGCCTGATAAAATTTCACGGCCATCCTAGGCTGCCAAAACGAAGAAGGACTAAAATGACTGTCTGTACTTTCAATGCACGTACGCTGGCATCGGAAGCATATATTGAGGATCTGATGGTGCAAGCACAAAAGATCAAGTACGACATCATTGGTCTGACTGAGACGAGGAGGCGCCAGTCGCATCATGCTGTATTTGACACCGGAGAAGAATTGTTCCTTGGAACATGCGATCAAAGAGGCATCGGTGGCGTTGGTGTCCTTGTCAACACGAACATGGCCCAACATTGATTCATTTGAATGCCTAACAAACCGATAGGACGATTACACTTGAAGAGATGTGGCCCACTGCCAGCAATTTCTATCTTCATTGTCTACGCACCAACATCCACATACAAAGGAGATGAAATTGAGAAATTCTACATGGAACTGGAGGAGTTCTATAAAAGATCACACCTTCTACAAGATCATAGTCGGTGATTTTAATGCCAAGATAGGACCGAGAAGATCGGCTGAAGAACTCCACATCGGGACCCATGGCCTAGAATGGAACGAACAGGGTGAGAGACTATCTGAGTTCATCATGTCCACCAAGACCATTCATGGGAACTCACAGTTCCAGAAGGCTGAAGCGAAACGTTGGACATGGGAATCTCCCTGGTGGACAGTTCCACAATGAAATTGACCACATCATCTTCAATCGACGGTTTTGTCTGACCAATGTTGCTGTCGCCCCCAAATTCCAAACAGGATCGGACCACCGCCTCCTTCGTGCAAAATTCTACTTCCCGCAATGGGGAGAAAAGGCTGCAAAGTTTAAGAAGAGAACTCCCAGAACGACCACCAACTGGGAACTCTTTGGCACCATTGCAGCAACATGGGAAGATACCACCATTGATGACATCGATGAAGAATACAACCGACTGGTTCAGCACCTCCATGATTGTGCGAAGAATGCCGAGAGAGAGAAAGACACAAAAGGACGCCTGTCTTCAGAAACTCTCGAGCTCATTCGCCAACGTGGCAAGGCGCGAGCCTCAGGAGACCAAATGCTAACGTCCAAGCTTGCTAAACGGTGCAGAGAAGCGATAAAAGAAGACCTCAAAGACAGAAGAGCAGAAATACTGGAAGATGCAGCAGAAGCCGGGAAAAGCATTCACACCGCCCGCCTGTCCTTCGCCAACTATAAGACCAAGATGACTGCCCTCCGACGCCCTGATGGATCTATCACATCTTCCAGAAAGGCAATGGAGAAGATTATCCAAGACTTCTACTCAAATCTCTTTGATAGCCACATCCACCTGCCCACATACCAAATTCCACAGGATGGATATGTCATCCCCAACGTTCTCCCTTCTGAAATCCGAGCATGCCATCTCATTGGTAAAGAAGGGAACAGCACCAGGCCCAGACAAAGTCAGACCCGAACACCTGAAGAATCTGCCATCGGTACTCATCAATACACTAGCTCGGCTCTTCACACGCTACCTGTCCGAATGCAAGGTACCCTCCCAATGGAAAACCAGCAGGACAGTTCTACTGTTCAAGAAGGGAGACATTCACGACATGGGCAACTATCGCCCCATCTGCCTGTTGTCCGTCATCTACAAGCTGTTTACACGAGTCATCCTGAACAGGATTGGCAGAACACTAGATGAAGGACAACCATGCGAGCAAGCTGGCTTCCAGAAAGGATTCAGCACAATCGACCATATCCACACAGTAACCAAGCTCATTGAGGTTTGTAGGGAGTACAAGATGCCGCTCTGTCTCACGCTCATTGATTTACAGAAAGCCTTTGATTCTGTGGAGACTGAAGCAGTCATCGAAGCCCTAGCCAAACAGGGTGTTCAAACCCAATACATCAAGATCCTTCGTGAGCTGTATGACGGATTCACCACCAGGATCTCACCATTCTACAAAGAAGTGATCATTGATGTCAAAAAGAGGGGTTCGACAGGGTGATACCATTTCACCAAAACTCTTCAGAGCCACCCTCGAGAACATCATGAGACAATTAGAATGGGAAGGAATGGGAGTGAAGAAAGATGGTCAGCAACTACGCCACCTCCGCTTCACTGATGACATCGCTCTAATAACACCAAACATTAGCCAAGCGGCACAAATGCTGGCTGACTTTGGACCGAGAATGTGGAAAGATAGGTCTACAGCTGAATCTGAAGAAAACTATGTTCATGAAAAATGAATTAGTTCCTGAGGCCCCATTCACTCTCAATGGAACAAACATCTCTGAATGCAGCAGTTATGTGTACCTAGGTCGAGAAGTCAACATGATGAATGACCTAAAACCTGAGCTGCGCAGGAGGAAGAGAGCGGCATGGAATACCTTCAAAGGCATCGAAGAAATAGCTAAAAGGACAAAGAACCTCCGGCTACAGGCACATCTCTTTGACTCCACTATTCTCCCTGCATTAACATATGCCTCAGAGACCTGGGCCCTATGAAAGCAGGATGAGAATTCTATTCGGGTCTCCCAAAGAAGAATCCAAAGAGCTATGCTTGGAATATCACGCCTCACTCAAGTGAGAGAAGGAATCCGGAGTTCTGACCTCCTTCGCTATTCCAGAATCAGGGACGCTGTCTGGTTTGCCAAGGCATCGAAAATCAGATGGGCTGGACATGTAATGCGATTTGGAGACAACCGCTCAATTAGAGCCGATTACCGACTGGATCCCACGGGATGTCAAAACATCACTTGGCCGCCCACCTATAAGATGGTCAGACTTGAGGCCGGAGCGATAGCCCAGCGGGTAGGGCATTTGCCTTTGCACGGGGCTGGCCTGTGCTGGCCGGGTTCGATCCCCAGCGTCCCATATGGTCCCGCGCACCGCCAGGAGTGATTCCCCGAGTGCAGAGCCAGGAGTAACACCTGAGCATTGCCGGGTGTGACCCAAAAAGCAAAAAGAAAAAAAGATGGTCAGACTTCCTTTTAAAGACCCTGAAGGAACAGTTTGAGACTCTTCATATTCCTGAATCAACCAGATGCCATTGGGCTACATTGGCACGTGATAGACTCCAATGGAAATGTTACTGGCGCCCGTCGAAGCAAATCAATGAATAATGGGATTCAAGTGATCAAGCGATCTTATCTTAATGTTTGAACGTATCTTGTTATATTCTCTTCTTTTTATTTGACTTTAGGTAAATGCTTACAATAATATTAAAATTTGATATACAAAATTTCTGTAACTACCACCATAGTGCTCAAGACACACCATCACTGTCCCAAAATTACCTCTAATCCTATCCGCTTTTATATTCTTAAACATATTTTACAATCACTCATGTTATACAATGTGCAGCCAATTAATGAAACAACATGAATTTATTTAGAGGCTGTTATTTTCTGTACTATTATATAACTATTTTACATTTTATATGGTAGTCAAAATTACTTGATTACTAGATTCACTTATTATTCTTGTGAAGACAAAATATTTCCACCTTGCATATTTTTTTTAACATCTAAGTAATTCAATGGAGAGGAATGTGTGTGTCTTCTCTAGGTGGTTGGTAACTTATCAAGAAGGCCACCATGTAAATAACACTATTCTCTACCACATCATAAAATTATTAGGTGGTAATTCTAATTTATTCTAATGACCAAAATTTTTAATTTATATCTCTGTGTTTTAAAATATTCAGACATCTGTTCCAGTTACATTGCAATGACAACGATGAATTTCTTTCTTCTTTGACAAGCACTACAAATATATGTTATTTACAAGCATGCTCCTTCATCTATCAAGGTTGCTCAGAGCAGACAGCATTTAGTGACAAAGCAAGGCATGGCAAAGAATGATAAAGAGAAAAATGATTCTAGCTGTAGCTATGTTAATTTAGAAATGTCAACTATAAATGTTAAGTCCCCCATTAAGTAAGCATTTCCCAAAGGGAAGCTTGACCACAATCTCAACGCATATGCAATAAATATAATTAGTAAAGCTGAGCAATCATTGTTCTGGGTTCTTTTTTGTGCTATATGTTTCCATAGCAAAGTCTCAAATTAAACTGAGACCTCAAGAAACCCCAAAAGTGAAATTAAATGAGTATTGGCAACACAGAGAGGAAAATATTTTAATGAAACATTCGATTTCATGAATTAAGACTTCTGACTTATCAGTGACCAAGATACAAAGACAATCCACAGAGTGGCAAAGGATATTCACCCAATACCCATCTGACAAGGGATTAATATCCAGGATATATGAGGCACTGGTATCACTTCACAAGAAAAAAGAGCCAACCCCATCAAAAAATGGGGAGAAGAAATAAACAGAAGCTTCCAAAAAGAAGAAAATTGAATGGCCAAAAGGCATATGAAAAAGTGCTCTTCATCATTAATTATCAGGGAGATGCAAATCAAAACAACAATGAGGTACATCTCACACCACAGAGCGGCACACATCCAAAACAGCAAGAACAACTGGTGCTGGCATGGATGTGGGGAAAAAAAGGGACTCTCATCCACTGTTGGTGGGAGTGCCGACTGGTCCAGCCCCTTTTTGGAAAACAATATGGGCATTTCCCCAAAAACTAGATATTGGGCTCCCATTTGATCCAGCAATAGCACTCCTGGTAATATACCCTAGAGACCGAAAAACACATAGCAGAAACACTGTCTGTACTTCTTTATTCATCGCTGCACTATTCACAATGGCTAGAATATGGAAACAACCTAAGTGCCCAAGAACAGAGGACTGGCTAAATAAACTATGGTACATCTACATGATGGAATACTATGCAGATGTCAGAAAGGACGAAATTGTGAAATTTACCTGCAAATGGATGGACATGGAGACTATCATGCTGAGTGAAATTAGTCAGAAGGAAAAAGACAGATATAGAATGACTGCATTCACTAATGGGATATAAATATATATCAGTGTTTTACTGAGTGTGGGCAATGGTAATGTCAGACTAGAACTCACCATTGAATATACACAAAGAGAATTACATGATAAACCCTAAATGTCTGTAGGGCTAGCCACAATGTGTAAAAAGAAGAGGGAGAGAGATGCAGAGACAGAGAGAGAGAGAGAAACAGACAGAGACAGAGAGAGAGAAAGAGAGGAAAAGGGGGTACCTGCTACTGAGGCAGCCTGGGGGTGGGCAGGAGGGGGTGTGGGTATACTGGAGGTTGTGATGGTGCACTGGTGGAGGGATGGATGCTGGAATACTGTATTACCAAGAACCAATTATGCCAATTATGAACACCTTTATAACTGTATGTTTCACTGTGGTATAACAAAATTAAAAACAAAGACTCTGGCTTATTTTCCAAGGCAAATTTTTTGCCTTTTTGCTATTTGATTATACATGATTATAATCCGGCCCAGGTATGCTGATCCAGAGACAGACATGGGGCAGAGCTGCCACTTGCTCTCCCTGTGCCCAGCCGCTCACAAGGAGCCCAGGAGAGGTGGCGGGGTTCTAGCCCTGGCCCGCCAGCCCAGCAGAGCCTTGCAACAAGCCAGACGACCCCCGCTCCATGAGGGCCTCCATTTTCCACATCCGGTCTTCTCTCTCATCAGAACTCCACCCAGCAGACCAGCCTATTACAGTCCAGCCTTGCAGCCGCTTTGCGTCGCGCAGTTCATCATTAAATGCTGGACTTTGAGATGACTTCAAGAGTATGCTACCTGCACGGCAGAGCCTGGCAAGCTACCCGTGTTGTATTTGATATGCCAAATACCAGTAACAATTATAGACCTCATTCCGGAATGGATTGTGGCTCTTTATGTTCCTGGAGCAAGCAGATGCCCTTGGGCTCTACTAGCATGAGACAGGACATATGGAGATGTTACTGGGCCCGCTCTAGCAAATCGATGAACAACGGGAAGACAGTGATACAGTGATACAGTGATTATACATCTACATGATATATACATATGAATTTATATTTTGTGTGTGCAGAGAGAGAGAGAGAGAGAGAGAGAGAGAGAGAGAGCTGTTTCTAAAGAATATCTGGAAGGGGAAAAATGCCATCAGTTATCAATCCCTTTAGAGTTATTTCCCTTTAGAGTTATTTCCTTTCTCTTACAATTCCCTCTCCTGGATTGTAAGAGAAATATACAAATCTGTTTTGTCCTAAGTGTTCCCAAAGTGATTAAATTAAAAACAGTAAAGAATATTTTTGGATATAGGGAAAACTGTATGCAATGAGATACCTTGTGAAAAGAGAATGAAAGGATGTCTCTGTTCAGTCTTCATGTAAACACTTAGCAACTGCAGTCCGTTAACTCTAGGGAAGACCCAAGCCTGAAAGTTTCATTGAGCAGAAAGAAACTATTATGCCTTCATTTAACCAATTCTGAAACCAAGAAAATCAAGATTTCAAGGCTCAACTAGGCTTGGAAAATTGAGGTAAATACCCAAAGACTAGATGAGCAGGGAGCTGAATCCGGAGACAGAGGCATTAGCTAAAGACAAATGTGTTTCACTTTCACAAAAGTTTTATACAATCTTTTATCTTACAATAAAGTAATGGAGTAGCCAAAGCACTACTATTATTTACTAGTTCCTGTGCTGTCCTTTAGACCCCAAGAGTTTTTTTATATATAATTTTGGGGTCACACTCAGCTGTGCTTAGGGCTACTACCAACTTGGTGCTCAAAATCTCTTCTCCTAATGGTACTGGTGGGCCATGAGGTTGCTGCAGACTGAATGTGGGGCTCCACATGTGAAGTCTGTTCCCCAACACTTTGAGTTCTCTTTCCAGTCCTGAGGGTCCAAAGAGTTGTGAAATGTGATTTCAAAATCACAGCCACAGAGGAGCTGAGAGTAGGGACACACATTTATTGACACTGACTCTGCAACAGGCACCATGCCTGCTTTTCTCATTTATTTCCAATCCCAGAAAGAGGAAGTCTTTTTTCCCTTATAATCCAGACTTCATGGGACACAGGTACATGAACAGCAAAGGCAGCACAATAGTGCAGGCCCAAAGAGGTGAGCCACCCTTTTTGCCACAATACAACCAGAAATAAAAGTTCAAAGAATATAAGTAACCTTATGAAAGCAAAAGAACTAGAAGAAACACTAGCAAAGAAGACACTCAGATGACCAAAAGGCACATGCAAATGTTCATTATCATGTCAGGCCCATCCCTCAGGGACTAATAGGGACTAATACTGTATGGGGGTATTACTGTAGGGAGTAGGCCCTAGGCAAAAAAAAAGAAAGAAAATGAGATATGTAGACGCCATAGAATCTGCTCAGTCATCAGGAAAAATAACATCTTGCCTTTCACTGCAACATGGCTGCAACTAATGGGGTCTAAACTAAACAAAGTGAGTCATAAGAGGAAAGACCAACACTGAATAACTGCATCCTCAAGTGAGAATGAAAGAAACAAAGCAAGGGAATGAATAAAATCAGATAATTAAAAACGTCATACATGTATATCACAGAAGTCAGGTTATCAGAATGGGAATTTGGAGTACTGATGAGGGCAAGAGGCTCAAAGAACTGTGGTAAGAGACACTGTTACTTCAGTTGTGATCTTAGTGTAGTAGAATATATCTTGGAGAGTTGCACAATTGCACCACTAAAACATACGTAGACACTTATACCAATATTTTCCAACTTAAAAAAATGTTTTAAATCAAGTAACAAAAATTTAGGGGGACAGAAACATGGCTGTTTGTAGAGAACAGATTTCACACATTCCAGGCATTTCCTGGAATGAACCCCAAGTTTTCCTGGCCAAGAATCAAGCCTATGGATCAGCACCACTATGCTGAGAATAGCCAGGAGTGATCCCTGTTAAAACAACAATTCTTTAGGGAAAAGGACAGTTGTGAAAACATGTTTCAAACAGACAACCACAAGAAGCTCATTCCTAGCTGCTGCACCAAATTTTCACCAACATCAGACTTTCCCTAGACTAGGCCCAGCTGATGACAGGATACTAAGTCAAGACCATTTGTTACAGCTCCATCACTTTTCTGAGGTTAACTCTAGCTTAAGGATGACACATTCACCTTGTAGAAGTTTCTGCAGAATTATACCAAAATCTACAACTTTTCCACAAACTTCTTTCCCTCTCTCTGTCTTAAATAAAACTTAACCCTGAATTACAATTGAAAGCAATTCCATGGCCAAAGACAATACACCTTGTGAAGCAATCCACAAAACTTGGATAAGGAGGAGGCTCAGAGGCTGATACGGGGGAGAGCCTAAGACAAAAGTGGGGGAATCTAGATAGTCTAGTGAAGGGGTGAAGGGTGTGGTGTTGGAAGGTTTTGTGCATGAAACTCTATTAACAGAACTGCAAATTATAGTGCCCCAAAATGTAATGCATGCTTAATACAAAATTAATTAATTAAAATAAAGTAAAAGTAATTCCAGTCCCTTTCCTTAGGCCCGCAAAGTCATCCCAGTTCCCATCCTAATTTTTTCCAGATATTTTCCTAATCAATGAAATCTCATCCCATCTTAGTATCACCTTCTTAGCTAACTCAAACTTGTCTAGTTTGGGACACCATTAAACACCAAAATGAAGTGTCTGATAGGCAGTCTAGAGTTTAAGGTAGGGAATGGAGGTATAAAATGTGATTAATGAGGTGCTAATCTCATTAGCACACCAATGGTATTAAATCCATGTGGCAAAATGAGATCATTTTATTCAAGCCTTCATTTCCTTCAGTGCCCAGAACACTGCTATTTACCTAAAAGGAATTAACTTAATATATTACTTCATGCTCAAATGTGTTTCAAGATGAATGTCTTCCTGGTAAGGACCAACCCCTGCTAGAAAGTGTGCATTTTTAAATTAGGATACCCAGGGAATGAGTCCACAGGAACAATCTGTCTTAGTAGAGCATCACATGGCAACCGAGTGAGGAAGATTATTTTGGAGTCTTCTCTGGGGCAAGACTTATTATCTTTGCAACTAGCTCAACTTGAAACTTCTAGTATTTCTTGATAATTTCTCTTTATTTTTGGTACTCAGTTCTATTCTCCTGTCAATGTAATTCCTTGACCTTTTTGCCATCTCTCTTTCATTTTCATCAGTGACCACAATTTAGACCTAGAAGAGATTGTTGAGAAATTTTCCTATACATCCTCAGGAAGTTGCACTTAAGTCCTAATATTCTCACAATCCAATAAAAAAGGAATGTTAAAGATCCCAAACAAACTCCCATAAAGGCTACTTACTAGCTGAAGAAGTTAGACATGTATCAAAAATTAGAAAAACAGAAATATGGTAAATAATAAAAAAATGTTGGTGTAGGACAAGGAATTAAAAAGGAATCACTGTATCACTGTCTTCCGGTATATCATCAATTTGCTCGAGCCGGGCACCAGCAACATCTCAATACGTCCTGTCACATGCGAGAGAGCCCAAGGGCATCAGCCCACTGAGGAACATAAAGAGCCTCAAACCATTTCATCAAGTTATGGGTATGGAGGTCTACAATTGTTACTGGTATTTGGCATGTCAAATACGACACGGGTAGCTTGCCAGGCTCTGCCATGGGGGTGGGATACTCTAGTACTCTAGTACTCTAGTTGCCAGGCGTGGTGGCGTACGCCTGTAGTCCCAGCTACTCAGGAGGTTGAGGCCAGAGGATCACTTGAGTCCAGGAGTTCTGGGCTGTAGTGCGCTATTCTCATCGGGTGTCTGCACTAAGTTCAGCATCAATATGGTGACTCTCCGGGAGTGGAGGACCACCAGGTTGCCTAAGGAGGGGTGAACCGGCCCAGGTCGAAAGAAAGAAACAGAAGAGATAAAAGGACAATTAGAAACAGCACATGACCTATGCTGTTTAGAAAAGGACAATATAAAATGGAAAATTGTTCCATGTTCATAAACTTCTAAAATAGTTTCAAAATGACTCTCCTGACCAAAGTATTAACAGGTTTAATAAAATTCCCATCAGCATTCCAATGTTGGATTTAGGACAAACATATACCATGTATGGAAATATAAAACCCAAAGTTATCCTGAAAAAATATTTACAGTTGAGATCATAACCAGCAAAGCCAGACAAGAGACAGACCAGATCCACAGCTGTGCCAACAAGCAGCCGCCGCACAACAAGCTTAGATAACAATGAAGGTTAAGACCAGGTCCTTCCCAGGATCTTTCACATTTATCCACTGTAATGGTCATTGAAGTTGCAACACACTTGGGAGGGCTGATGGGGAATGGGGAACTACGATACACCAGAACTTACCATTGAATATACACAGAGAGACGTACATCATAAGCTGTAAATATCTGTAGGAAGCCTGTATTTTCACAAATACAGAGACAGAGAGAAAGGTGCCTTGGGTGGGAGGGAGTGTGGGGACATTGGTGGTGGGAGTTGGGCACTGGTAGAGGGATAGGTGCTGGAACACTGTATGACAGATCCAATTATGAACATCTTTGTAATTTTATACCCCATGGTAGTATAATAAATTATATATATACATATATATATGTATATATATACATATATATATGTATGTATATATATATATATACAAAGGAATAAAGACATGTAACTAGAAATCTATTTATGGAAAATTGATAGTCACTTTTTTATTTCCATTTAACACTTCCAGCAAGAATATTATCTAAAATCAGTATTTCCTCATTCCTAACAATTATTAGGTTTAGCTCCCATCTGCTTCTATCCAATGCCAAGTTTATAGTTATTTCCTCCCTTTTCACAAATACACAAGAGTAATAAGCATCCTCTGGTAACAAAAATCAGTCAAGTGGATATAAATTTTACTAACGCCAGGCCAATAAACTTAGGTTAAACCATATGTTCTCTACTCTCATAAATAAGTAGCACTCACTTTTCAGTAGTCTCACTTTTTTCCATTTATATTGTTCAGAACCCCTGGTAGGACACTAGTAGAAACAATGAGCATTAAGATGGATTCAGTAGAATGGAAAATTTAATTTAATACCCCCAAATCAAAAATGTATGACCCTTCTGCCAAATTGACATTGTTTAAATTTAAAACATAGCATCTTCCATATCTTTTCTTTGGAGCCAATGGCTAAAGGTTGCTGGCAACTAACCCCCAGTTCAAACAGCAGTCCAAAAATATCTTTAAAAAATGGACAGAAGTATTCTTCTATCTCAAGGGGCTATGGAAAATGATCAGAAACAACTTCATTTCACTGTAAAATCTTAAAATAAACCACCACTGAGACCAATAATCCCTGGAAACATTGCACTACAGCAGCAGTGAAGCTAGCCTTAATGTTTACCCTTTCTCTAACAAAAGTTTTAATTAAGACTACAATGGGAATTCCTTCTGCCCCCAGAGAAATATAATTCCAATGTTATATCTCAATCAATGGGCAGTAGAATTCAATTAGGAAATTCTGGACAAAATCTTAAACAATATTTATATTTTGTAAGAAAAGGTATACCTTAATATAGGCAGATTGCCTAAGGCTCCAACAAAAACATCAAAAGTTATTTGGAAAAAAGAATTGATGGTCGTGTGAAACGTAAGATCATCTAACACATTTAACTTGCCTTAAGAAAGAACAGTTTACTAGTATACTTTCTGTGAACTGTAAATACCACAAAGACTTTCAATAGAGAAATTGAGAAGAAAAAATTTTAACTAAATGCAGATAGGCTATCAGGAAAAAGAAAAACCATCTGCCTATCATGAACATCTCCCCCTTGGGACTATTTAGAAAGTCAAATGGACTTACACTAGGGCTATGTAATTGCTTTAAATGAGATGTATCGATAGAAATAGCCTAAGTGCCCATTCTTGGGTCCTTGCAGTTCTTTTACTCTCTTGATTGAGTAACCTTGGTTCTCATGTTGCATGGAAGTAAAGGAGAAAGGAAAGCAGCTAAGAGAATGCAGCCTACAATTCATCATGAGCTTCTCTAGGACCATAGACTACTAGCCCTATCTGCCCTATAAAGCAGCCTCTGCTTTATGGATGGAAATGTTTCTCCCCAACTCTGTTTTGGCCATTCTCCCAGGGACAGCAGAAATAAATGAGTGGTTGTTTTGCAACCAAGTATTAGGAATGCTAAAACAACATCCCCAGATGAATAGCACTTTTTCTTAGGAATGACAGCAGGCAAGAACAATGGTGAAACATTGCTTTAGACACCTTTAGAACAGCAAATATTAATGAGTAGGAAAACATGAGGGGACTTGCTCATAATTCCAATAAAAGCACTTGTGGGCACAGTCCTAGAAATTCTTGAAAAAATAAATAATAGCTTGCATGGAGTTAGCTAGCCTTCACAGAAAGGGCTTTTTTCACAGCAACACGGAAGTTATTGGTGCTAATTTTATTTTACTATATTAATGTTAGTATTATATTAAAGACTATCTTCTATTAATATGATATTATTTTATTATTGCTATGAAGTTCACTTGTATCCACAGATCGGTGAGGCCATAAAAAGTACAGTTTCATAAACAAATTTTAAATCAGGAAATAAACTTTTACTTCATTTGGTTTATATCATTTTTATTTTATTGTTATAGGAATCATATACTGAGCTGCCCAGGAACATGCATGCCAGAGATCACGTGAACCAAGGATTTCACACATGCAAAGAATATGCCCAACCACTTGAACCACATTTCAACTCCCAATAACCTGAACATTTTTATCTGGTTTATTCCATACTAAAGTATGGTGCTATTAGACAAAGAATGGAGGGTTGTTCATCATTTACATATTTTAATTAATGCAGCCATTCCTGTTAAGATGCCCCATTGAATCCACTCATGAGAATACATTTATTTGTTAGCCTGAGGGCTATTGTGCAGAGTATGCTGTGAGGCAGCTGGTCTCTACCACTATGTGACTGTGCAGCTCCTTTCAAACCACTAGCTCAGTAGTAAGAGCAAACATCCAGAGCTTACTATGTCCAGACACTGTTCAAATTGCTCCATAAGTACTCATTTACTTAACACTCACTTTTTCCATTAAGTCGTTGCTATTTTTCAAGCCCTGTTTGAAAGAGGAGGCTTCACTGAGAATGAAAAGGGGGTAAAATCAGAATATCTACTTTCGGGGTCTTTACCACCATACAACTTCTACTTTCTTAAGGACAGGATCTGAAAATGTCAGAAGCTGACCTCATGCCAGAGAGGTAGTACAGTATTTTTTTTTTTTTTGCTTTTTGAGTCACACCCGCGATGCTCAGGGGTTACTCCTGGCTCTGCACTCAGGAATTACTCCTGGCAGTGCTCGGGGGACCATATGGGATGCCGGGGATTGAACCCGGGCCGGCACAGGCCGGCCACGTGCAAGGCAAACGCCCTACCCGCTGGGCTATCGCTCCGGCCCAAGGTAGTACAGTATTTAAGGTGCTTGGTGGCAGAGTCTGATTCAATCTCTGGCACTGAACTGCCAGGAGTCATCGCTGAGTTCAGAGACAGGAATAAACCCTCAACACAGCCAGGTGTGACGCCCCAAACAAAAAATAAAACAAACAAAAGAAAAAGAAGAAGCTGAACTCATGGAACTGCTTGCTTCGTACTGTGCGGGAAAGGAAAAGGTATCATTGATCTACAAGAGGAGGAGCCTCTAAATATACTAATGAGTTGGAATATTGAATACTTGAAACATTGAACTGTGAACAAGCTTGTAAATCACGGTGTTTAAATAAAGTTAAACAAATAGATGAATAAATAAAACAGCAATGTAATGGACACATTCTAAAAAGGAAGGCATGATGATGTGAACCACAGAAAGAGTAAACCTAATTCAAACTACCACTCCTCTCTCTCTCTCTCTCTCTCTCTCTCTCTCTTCTTTTTGGCCATACCTGGCAGTTCTCAGAGCTTACTCCTGTTTCCATTCTCAAGCATCGTTCCTGGTAGGGTTTGAGGTACCATATAAGATACCAGGGATTGAACCCGTAATGCAAGTGTCCTCCCAATTGTACTATCTCACCAGCTTCTGCTCTCTCTCTTCTAATTCTGCTTAAGACAATACTTTCTTCAGTTGTTTGGCTTCCTGGCTCACATCACAACTGACATTTAGTAATGAACTGGGACAGGTGGATGTTTCTTGAGAAGAAATAATATAAAATTATGTTCCAAGGTCACCCTATACTACCTACACTTCTATCACAAAAGCACCAGCCACTCTCCCTTAGTGACAATCCTAACATGGAGCCTTTCTGGAAGGCTGAGCTATTGCTCAGAGACCATAAACATGTCTTGTTTCCCTTTCCATTCTCCCTTCTCCAGCCAGCTCTTTACTTAAGAGCATAGGGGATCAGCTTCATCAATGAGTGAAGAGATTTTCATTAGAGACTCGAAAGGCGAGACTCTGTAGGACCAGTACAGTAGCTGGCCCAACCTAACACTGGCTTTGAACCCATTTGGAGAGATTGGTTTGTGTGACTCGGAATTGCAATTAAATCAGTGATCAAGGCTAGTCTAGAAAAGCAGGGGAGTCTACACTCTACAGCAGTGCTCCCACAAAAGAGAGACTTGGGAACATATAGAGGGAGCACTCTTGGGATGGGCATTGGCAGCACATGACTGGCGATGTCAAAAGCACTTTAATGGGTGAGCACTTTTTTTTTCTGTTTTTTTTTAAATTTTATTTTATTATTCCCCCCCAAATATTATTACACCATTTTACATACAATTGAAAGATGCTCATGTAGAGTTTTGGTTCTACAGTGTTCCAACACCCATCCCTCCACCCAAACCCATCTCCCATCACCAATGTCCCCACCTCCCTAACCCCTCCCACACCTCAACTACTTGGAGGGTTCTGTATGTCATTTCTCTCCTCTCTATCTCTCCCTCCCACCAAACTTTCCTGCTCTTCGTGAAATGCAGTGCATTAAAAGACATTACTGTTTCCACTATTTTAATGGACCTGGGCTCTAACTGGTTTTGCTCTGTTAATCTGGTCGTGAGGCAGTTTCCCAGCGTCCGGACAACAAAAATGGTGGCTAGTGTGATGGGCGAGTCTCATCCGTCTGCTTCCGGGACCCCCCAGAGGTGATGGGCCCACTCCCAAAACCCATCTGCCCTCCTGGGGGCCCCATAGTCAGCTGGGCCCGGGGCGAGCCGAGTTCCAGCCTCCCCATCCACTTGTGAGGCTCTTCATGCTATGGCTGCTGGCCCCAGGGCCGCTCCTGGGCGGGGCCACCAGGCTCGACAAAATGGAGGGGGGAATGGGCAACCCCGACTCCATCTGACGAATTCCCAGTGGTTCCCGCTTCTGAGAGCCGCCAAACTGGGCTCGAACTGGTTTTTCTATGTTAATCTGGTCGTGAGGTAGTATCCCAGCATCCGGACAGCGAAGGTGGTGGCTAGTGTGGTGGGCGAGTCTCATCCGGTTGCTTCCGGGATCCCCAGAGGTGATGGGCCCATCTCCCAAAACCCATCTGCCCTCCTGGGGGCCAATGGGTGAGCACTTTAAGAGGATGAAGCAGTGCAGTCATGTGGCAGAAAGGAAGCTTCATGGGCCTACAGGAAGCACACCTTTGGGGACAACAGAATCAAGGTAATAGGGTCTCAGTCCATCCAAACTCCAGGTAGAGAAAGGAAAACTGGCCTGATTTTGTCATCACACATTAGTGTGTGTTGTGGCACATTAAGTGAGGATCTCCTGTTGATTCAGATGACCTGGACTCGGGCTGTACTGACATTCTAACTAGCCTCCCACACTCTCTTTCTGTCAGCTCATGGTCATGTTCCCAAACAGCTCTTCATTCTGTTGTTTATCTGCTCAAAACAGACTCTATTCCTTTGTTTTTTCTCCAGAAATTAGTCTATTCTACAAAATGAGCTGTGCCTTTGGGCAACATAAAATGTTATCTAACTACTAAGCAGGGCTGGTAGGATAATCAGTCATCCCAGTTTGCCGGGGAATTTTCTGGCTTTAGCATTGACAATGTTGTGTGCTGAGAAGCCCCAAAGCCCAGAAAACAATGAAAAGAAAAGCTGAACACCCTAGCAGGTCATCCACTTTGTCTTGCAATTGGCATGAAGGTGAGTATGGATATACATTATTATTTTAATAAATGTCCTTCAACATAGAGAGGAATCATTAGCAATTGCTATTTTTACACCAAGGAGCAATGAAATTGAGTTGCTTATTTGATGTAGACAGCTCAGTTGCTACGGCAACCACAAGTGACAAACTTGATAGTTTAAACATAAAAACTTGAAAATATTTCTGTGTTTGCTTTATGGTTTTAAGTTTGACTATTTCCGACCACGGGACTAAGTCTCTTGTTTTGTGAAATTGCATTATACTACTTTAACATAGATTTTACATTTCAGAATAAGGTTGGCAGCAATAGTCACCTTATTTATTACTGCTTTTTTTTTCCTTTAAAATTTTTGAATGGCCAGGAAATGGTATAGACAAACTGCCCAGTCACATAAATTAACTTTTTTTGTGAGTGTATGTGATCCTGGGAAGACACGCTAGCTCTATCTGAGGACATGGACGCCACAGTGGTGGCCCCTGGGGCGCACGTGACCAACATGGGCCACGAACTGTCTCACATGTTCCAGAAGTACAGGCGGCTGCCGTGCTTGGCGGGCTTCAGAGGGCCTTGGATCTCGGGGTTAAGCTCAGGCCTCGACCTTGAGTGATAGGAGTTCCCGGGCAGGGGCCAGTCTGTTTTTCACTTTGGTGACCTTGGACAGCTCGCCCAGGTTGGACCGCACCCAGCCCAGCTTATCCAGCACACACTCCTCGAATGTGGCCTGCTGCCTGCGGCAGTGGCGGAACAGCTGCAGGTTGGAGTAGTCTATGCACGTCCAGTACTCCATGAAGGGTTTGGCGCAGTGCAGCTTGATCTGCCTCCTACACTTACAGGTCATCCAGAGTAGGTAGCTCCGCTATGTCCCCCATGACTGGGCTGGCCCTGACCCGGAGGAGTCACCCACAGATGCATCACCCCCGTCTCCTTGAACTCCTCTTTGGGCAGCAGAACTCTATTACTGCTTTTTTAAATGCATTTTTCCTTTGAAGGGATTTTTAGACTAACAATTTAATTCTAGACATATAATTGCAAATGCTCTATTTTTTTAACTCAGTTTATTTTATATTGTGTTCTTACAACATGTTTTTTTTAATTTTTTATTATATCACCTTGAGACACTTATATTATATTAATGAATGCAGTCATTCTATATCTGTCCTTTTCCTTCTGACTAATTTCACTGAGCATGATAGTCTCCATGTCCATCCATTTGCAGGTAAATTTCATAATTTCATCTTTTCTGACAGCTACATAGTATTCCATAGTGTAGATGAACCACAGTTTCTTTAGCCAGTCCTCTGTTCTCGGGCATTTAGGTTCTTTCCAGATTCTAGCTATAGTGAATAGCGCAGAGATGAATAAAGAAATACAGGTAGTGTTTTTGCTATGCGTTTCCGGTCTCTCAGGTATATTCCCAGGAGTGCTATTGGTGGATCAAATGGGAGCTCAGTATCTAGTTTTCGGAGGAATGCCCATATTGTTTTCCAAAAGGGCTGGACCAGTCGGCACTACCACGAACAGTGGATGAGAGTCCCTTTTTTCCCCACATCCACACCAGCACCGGTTGTTCTTGCTGTTTTGGATGTGTGCCAGTCTCTGTGGTGTGAGATGGTACCTCATTGTTGTTTTGATTTGCATCTCCCTGATGATTAAAGATGAAGAGCACTTTTTCATATGCCTTTTGGCCATTCTAATTTCTTCTTTTTGGAAGCTTCTGTTTATTTTTTTCTCCCCATTTTTTGATGAGGTTGGCTTTTTTTTGTGAAGGGCTACCAGTGCCTGATATATCCTGGATATTAACCCCTTGTCAGATGGATATTGGGTGAATATCCTTTCCCCCTCTGTGGATTGTCTTTGTATCTTGGTCACGGTTTCTTTTGAGGTGCAGAAGATATTCAATTTTATATAATGCCATTTGTTTATCTTTGCTTCCATTTGCTTGGTCAGTGGTGTGTCGCTTTTAAAAGATACTTTTAGTTTCGATGTCGTAGAGCATTTCTCCTATGTTTTCTTCGATGTACCTTATAGATTCATGTCTGATGTTGAGATCTATAATCCATTCTGATCTGACTTTTGTGCATGGCGTTAAAAGGAGGTCTATGTTCATTTTTTACACGTAGCTGCCCAGTTTTCCCAGCACCATTTGGTGAAGAGGCTTTCTTTGCTCCGCTTAATATTTTTTGCTCCTTTATCGAAGATTAAGTGGTTGTATATTTGAGAGTGTGTTTCAGGATATTCAGTTCTATTCCATAGGTCTACAGGTCTGTCTCTATACCAATACCACACTGACTTAATTACAACTGCTCTTTAGTAGAGCTTGAGGTTGGGGAAAGTGATACCTCCCATCTTCTTTTTCCCAAGGGTTGCTTTAGCTATTCGTGGGGGTTTATTATTCCATACAAATTTCAGGAGTGTTTGTTCAATTTCTTTGAAGAACGTCATGGGTATATTTATAGGGACTGCATTGAATCTGTATAAAGCTCTAGGGAGTATTACCATTTTGATAATGTTAATCCTTCCAATCCATGAGCAGGGAATGTGTCTCCATTTCCTCAGGTCTTCTTTTATTTCCTGAAGTAACGTTTTGTAGTTTTCTTTGTAGAGATTCTTTACATTCTTTGTCAAACAGATTCCTAGGTATTTGATTTTCTGCGGTGCAATTGTGAATGAGATAGTTTCTTTAATGTCCCTTTCTTCTCTTTCGCTGTTTGCATATAGGAAGGCCATTGACTTTTGGGTATTGATTTTGTACCCTGCTACTCTGCTATAGGAATGTATTATTTCTAGGAGCCTCTTGGTAGAGAGTTTTGGGTTTTCCAGGTATAATATCATGTCATCTGCAAATAGTGATAACTTGGCTTCTTCCCTTCCTATCCGGATGCCCTTAATGTCTTTTTTCTTCCCTGATTGCTATGGCAAGTACTTCCAGTACTATATTGAACAGAAGTGGTGAGAGTGGGCAGCCTTGTCTTGTCCCTGATCTTAAGGGGAAGGCTTTCAGTTTTTCCCCATTGGGAATGATGCTCGCTGTGGGCTTGTAGTAGCTGGCCTGGAATATCTTGAGGAAGGTTCCTTCAATCCCCATTGTATGGAGAGCTTTTATCATGAACGGGTGTTGAATCTTGACAAATGCCTTCTCTGCATCTATTGATATGATCATATGGTTTTTATTTTTCTTTTTGTTGATATGATGTATTATGTTGATTGACTTGCGGATGTTGAACCATCCTTGCATTCCAGGAATGAATCCCACTTGGTCATGGTGTATAATCTTTTTGATGACTCTTTGGATTCTATTTGCTGGTATTTTGTTGAAGATCTTAGCATCTGTATTCATCAGGGAGATTGGTCTGTAGTTTTCCTTTTTTTTGTCATCTCTGTCAGCTTTGGGTATCAGGGTGATATGTGACTTGTAAAAGCTATTTGGGACTGTTTCTGTTTCTTCAATTTGCCGGAAGAGCTTAAAAACAATTGGGAGTAGATCCTCTTTAAAGGTTTTGTAGAATTCACTGGTGAATCCATCTGGACCTGGGCTCTTGTGTTTGGGGAGACTTTTGATTACTGATTCCATCTCCTCGATGGAGATAGGTTTGTTGAAGTATTCCAAATCTTCTTGTTGCAGACTTGAGAAGCTATGGGAATTCAGGAATTTGTCCATTTCTTCTAGGTTCTCTTGTTTCATGGCATACAGCCTCTCATAGTAATCTCTGGTGATCTTCTGAATTTCTGTGGTTTCTGTTCTGATGTCCCCATTTTCATTTCTGATTCTGTTTATTTGGGGTCTCTCTTTTCCTTTTCTTACAAGTCTTGCAAGTGGTTTGTCAATCTTGTTTATTTTTTCAAAGAACCAGCTTTTGGTTTCGTTGATCTTCTGGATTGTTTTTTGACATTCCATCTCTTTGAGTTCTGCTCTAAGTTTTATTATTTATTTCTTTCTGCTTGGGTTGGGCTCCTTTTTGTTGATCACTCTCTAAGATCTTATGTTGTGAAGTCAGACTGCTTGTGATGGCCTTTTCTTCTTTTCTGATGAATGCTTGAAGAGCTATGAACTTGCCTCTTAACACTGCTTTCGCTGTATTCCACAAGTTCTGGTAATTCGTGTCTTCAGTCTCATTTGTTTCCAGGAATCTTTTGATTTCCTCTTTGATTTCTTTTTATCACTTGCTGGTTGTTCAGCAATGAGCTGTTTAGTTTCCAGGTACTTGGTATTGGTCTCTGTTTTTGTGTACAATTAATTTCTTCTTTCAGTGCATCATGGTCTGAAAAAATAGTTGGCATAATTTCTATCTTCTTGATTTTATGAAGGTATGATTTATGGCTCAGCATGTGATCTGTTTTGGAGTATGTTCCATGTGCACTGGAGAAGAACGTGTATTCAGGTTTTTGGGGATGAAATGCCCTGTATATGTCTACCAGCCCTCTTTCTTCCATCTCTTCTTTTAGGGCCAGTATTTCCTTGGTAAGTTTCAATCTTGTTGATCTATCCAGGGTTGATAGAGCAGTGTTGAAGTCTCCAACTACAATTGTGTTGCTGTCAATGTCTTCTTTGAAGTCTATTAGTAGTTGTTTTAGGTATTTTGCTGGCCCCTTGTTGGGTGTATATATGTTTAATAGCGTGATTTCTTCCTGATATATGCATCCCTTGACTATTAAGAAGTGACCTTCACTGTCCCTTCTGACCTTCTTCAGCCTGAAGTCTATGTTGTTGGATACCAGTATGGCTACCCCAGCCTTTTTGGATGCGTTGTTTGAGTGAAGGATTGTTTTCTAGCCTTTTATTTTGAGCCTGTCTTTCCTCTGATTTTTCAGGTGTGTTTCTTTGAAGGCAGCAGAATGTCGGATTCAATTTTTTGATCCATTTTGCCACTCTGTGTCTCTTAACTGGTGCGTTTAGACCATTGACATTGAGAGAGATTATTGTCATGGGATTTTGTGTCATCTTTCTGTATAGGTTGGTTGTTCTTTTTGTATTATGTCTCGTCTTATAGTAGATCTTTCAGTCCTTCTTTTAAGGTTGGTTTTGATTTTACAGAGTTCCTAAGCTGTTGTTTATCCAAGAAGTTTTATAACTGTCCTTCAAATCTGAGTGAGAGTCTAGCTGGATAAAGAATTCTTGCTGAGCCTTCATTTCATTGAGTTTTCTTACTATATCCCACCACTGCCTTCGGGCTTGGAGGATGTCTTCTGAGAAGTCTGCTGAAAGTCAAATGGATGCTCCTTTGTATACAATTTTCTTCTTTGATCTTGCTGCCTGAAGAATTATGTCTCTGTCTATGGCATCCATTACTTTGACTAGGATGTGTCTTGGGGTCTTTCTATTGGGGTCTCTTCTTGCTGGTATGCGTCGGGCTTCTTGGATGCCTTCGTCCTTTAACTCGGGGAACTTTTCTGCCAGGATATTTTTAACTGTTTTAATTTCCTTGGGGGTTACTTTCCTGTCCCTCTGGGGATCGATGATTCTTATGTTGTTCCTCCTGGCTTCATCTCATTGTTCTCTGTTCTGTTGCTGATCCATTTTCCGGTCTTTTTTCCATCTTATGTAGTTCTCTGAGTGCTTTCTGCAGCTCATCTTCAGTCTCACTGATTCTCTCTTCTGCTGCTGTCATCCTACTGTTGAGAGCCCCTATTGTGTTTTTCATTTCATCTACTGAGTTTTTAAGCAATTATATTTCTATTTGCATGGTTCTCATTTCTGCTCTCATTTCCTCCCGTAATTTATTGACTGCCCTTTCAACTGCTTTGTTTATTTTCTCCTGTGTTTTATTGGACATCTGCTCCATTTTTTCATTGATCTCCTTAAACATCCTACCAATTTCTTCTCTAAATTCATTGCCAGAGAGATCATGCACATCTGTATTCTTTTTTTGAGTCTTCAGGGTTCATTCCTTCATCTGTTCTTTGAACTGGGGATCTGCGTTGTTTCCCCATGGTGTTGCAGGGGTTCAGGGATAGATTCCTCTAGTGTACTGTTTCTTTTTTTCTTGAGTGTATTACCTTCCCTTGGTGTTGAATTTCCTAGTTTTTGTATTAATAAGTGGCCGCATGAGCGGCCACCAGCCTGGCCAGCCGCACACCCCAGGGAGAATACCTGAGGCGGAGACAGGCTGGTGTGAGAGTTCAAAATGTCCGTTTACTTCCGCTTCCGCTCGGACTTCTGGGAGTTGTAGTTCCACCTTCTTCCAAGGCCTGGGGCTCTACCACAACCCCAGGCGCCTGCCCAGCCAGCAGCACACCCCAGTGAGAATACCTGAGGTGGAGACAGACTGGTGTGAGAGTTCAAAATGTTCGTTTACTTCAGCTTCTGCTCAGACTTCTGGGGGGTTGTAGTTCCACCTTCTGCCGAGGTCTGGGGCTCTACTATGACCCCAGGTACCCACCCGGCCAGCCGCACACCCCAGGTAGAATACCTAAGGCAGAGACAGGCTGGTGTGAGCATGTTCTTATAACATGTTTTGTCTATTTTTGCAATAAAAATTTATTTATAAAGCCAAACAATAAAACTATACTAAGATTTTGAAGTAGTGAAGTGCATTTCATAGAGTATTTTACTATTTCTTTCCTTTTTTTTGCTTTAATTTTGTTTACAGATAGCTTTTCTGTAGATGCTGTTTGGACAACATATTTGAGCAAGTACTAAATTTCTGAATATAGGAACAGTCTAACAGTAGCCAGTTACTAAAAACATCTCAACACTTTCATGGGCTGAAGTGAAATACTTTGCCTTTGTTCATACAATCATTTATTAATTTGGGAGCTTCCTTGACCCATTATGACTTTCAAAACTCTTTTAAAGTAAAATATAAGTAATAAAGAGAGATAGAAGAAAATGTAAATAAAAAATTTGGTTCCAGGGATAAAATTAGTAAATGGCAAAATACATATGAGTAAGTGCCATTTGCCCACAAAATTGTAATGATGAGTTGCACTCTGCTTCTGAACCAAATAATAAGAAACTTAAAAAAGAAAAATCAAGCTGCTATGATATAATATTCAACATACAGTTACTTAGAAACAGCATAAACTTATTAACAGACAAAAATGAAACATATATCATATGATCTGCATAAAGAATGCTACTTAAAGATCAGTACTCAACTCAGCAACCACTAATGTCAAATCAGACTTCTTAAGTAGGTGGCTACTAGGTCATTTATATACAAAACTATGTATACACTATAAAGTGCCTCATTTGTATTGAAAAGACAATAAATGGGCAGCTATAGTAATTACAAAATGATTAACTTAATTTTGATTGTTACTTCTGATGTCTTTCTTATGATAAATTTATGAACAAAAATATAATAGATAATACCAATATGACTCAAAGGAAACTGTTCAAAGAATTTAATTTTTTCTTGTTAAAACAATAGGCAAAATTGTTGGTGGGAATGTCGCCTGGTACAGCCTTTTTGGAAAACTATATAGACATTCCTCCAAAGACTAGAAATTGAATTCCCATTTGACCCAGCCATACCACTCCTGGGAATATACTCTGGGAAGCCAAAAACACACAGAGGAAACACCATCCCTACTTTTATGTTCATAGCAGCAATATTCACAATAGCTAGAATCTGGAAACAACCAGAGTTCCCGAGAATTGATGACTGGATAAAGAAACTATGGTACATCTACACAATGGAAATGCTAAGAAAAATGAAGTTATGAATTTTGCCTATAAATGGATGGACATGGAGAGGATCATGTTGAGTGAAATTAGTCAGAAGAAGAGAGACAGATTTAGAATGACTGCATTTATTTGCATGACATAAATATATATATCACTGTATCACTGTCTTCCCATTGTTCATCAATTTGCTCGAGTGGGCACTAGTAACATCTCCATTAGGCCTGTCACAAGCAAGTGCAACCCAAGGGCATCTACTTGCTCCAGGCACAGGAGGAGCCCGAAACCATTCTTCAGGTTATGGAACTGAGGTCCATAATAATTACTAGTCTTTGGCATAAAAGTAAATAAAACACGGGTAACTTGCCAGGCTTACCGTGTAGGTGGTATTATATTTGGTGATATACTCAAACTATACCACCTTTGAGTATATCACCAAATAAAATTTCTGGACTGCTTTTTGTGTGGGGGGGGTCAGGCAAAAAATGTTCCAACACCCATCCTCCACCACTGTGCACCTCCCACCACCAATGTCCCTGAGTTTCCCTCCCGTTACCTGCCCCACCCAACCTGTCTCTGTGACAAGCACTCTGTCTGTCTTATGTCTATCAGTCTGTCTGTTCACACAAAATGTTTATTAATTCCTATTTATAGCCAAGAATTAAAAAAAATTTTACCCTATGCCGAATTTCAAGCTACCAACTGGATTTGACTGGATACGGAACTGGGAGAGAGGGACAGAGTTGATGCTGCTAAGATGATCTGAACCACTTCCAGGACACCTTTGTCAGCACACTCTGCCCTTCTCAGAGGGCACTTTGGTATCCAGCCACTGTCACTTAGTGCCCGGACAATCCAGGCAAGAGGCACTGCAACATAGCAGACTTCTGTGTTAGCGGGTCTCCGTTTTAACTGCTAATGAAACTCTGAAGTGTTTTCAATCACTTTGGCCTTGAGGGATTTTCCTGTTCCATTAGCAAGCTGGTAGGCAGATTCTTAGGTACAGGGTCCAATGTCTTACATGGTTTTTAATTCCATAAAAATGGAAGAAACAGGAACTGAAAAGATAGTCCCAGAAGTAAAGCTCTCACCTTGCCAGGGGCCTATGTGAGTTCTATCTTCAGTAACCCATAGAACTCCCGAGCAATGCCGGAGTGATTCCTAAGTGCAGAGCCACAAGTAACCCCTGAGCATCGCCAGGTGTGGCTCCAACCTGCCACCCACCCAAATGGAAGAAATAACATCATTGTTACCATGAAATGATCATTAAAAGACAAATCAAAGTCCACTTCAAATCTATTTAATTTGTTCTTTTCTGGTTTCCTATACATTCGAAAACCTGACTCACGTTTTGTCACATCGAAGGTATAGGGTGGGTGAACTGTTCCAGGGTTCTGGACACAAAATTGGGGGCAGGTGCTGCTAGGTTGATTCCCTCCTGTGTGGGTTCTGTTTCCTCTTACAGGGGGCAATGATCTATGGGGCACTTGTGAATATATATATTCATATATATATATATACATATACATATATATATACATATTCTGATACCAACATCCAAGGTCAGGTGAAACATGGATCAAGAGATCTTGTCAAAGGTGAAAGTTACCACAAATGTGTGGGAGCAGAGGTTAGGTAAGACAGAGAAGGGAACAGTGTGTCAATAATTGTCAAAAGTGCTATTACCACATAGAACAGCATTAAATACAGGCAAAGAGATACACATGATAACCTCTAAGTATATGTATTACAATTCACAATATGTAAGAGAAGTAAGAGAGAAAGAGAAAAAGAGAAAGAGAAAGACAGAAAAGAGATAAAGAACCTGCCATAGAGGCAGGATAGGGGAGGGAGAGGGCATCGGGGACATTGGTGGTGGGAAATAGACACGAGTGGAGGGATGGGTGCTTGAACACTGCATGGTCGAAACTCAAACATGAGCAATTTTGTAATTATCTCATGGTGGTATAATAAAATATATTTTAAAAAAAGAGTAACCAGATAAGGGTCTAACTACAAAGAGCCATGTCATTACAGCTATAAGATTATGTTGAATTTTAACATTATAAAATATCATATTTTATATGCTGTGTATATGAAAATATCCACAAATGTATATACATAGCTATGAAAAATATGAAAGGTCACAATAAGAATCACCCGAATGAAAAATTGAAAAAAATAAAATAAAATAAAACAATTGTTATTTATGCGTCTCCAAATTCCCCTTCAAAGACAAAGCAGGAAGAGAAAGTTCAGTAGAGCAGCTGCTTCATGAGCATGAGGTCCCGGGTTCAATCCCAGCCCCCCCACCATGCCAAGTACAAGCTGACAACATTGCTATTTGCAATCTCTTTTACTACAATCAAGCAAGCATGTGATCCCCTGCACACTATATCCAGCTGTATGCAAACACCACAGCTAAACTGTGAAGCCTCCAACTGGCACCCAAATCAAGTGCACAAGCAACCAAGTGTGTGTGAGCCCCAGTCCATACAACAAAGGAGAAGGATGGGGGTAGGAAATACTCTGAATTCATAAAGCCAAAAAGCAATCATTTGCATAGGACTTTATAACTTGCATAAGTATTTTACATTAAATAGTTCATTTGGTCCTTTTATGATGCTAACTATACAGAAGAAGAAACCAGAGTGAAGCAGCTTTTTCACTTGATAGTGATGATTTCAGATTCCAATGTAATTCTGACTTCAAAGCCTATAATCACACCATTGCTTCTGACTAATGAGTAAACTCAATTTACTTTGTACGCAAAGCAGCTGTGCGGTACATCAACCTAGTAGAAACCAACCAAGTTCTAGAAATTCAGATGATCAGTGCAAGAACAGAAATATACCAAATGAGCCTATAACAAACCAGAAGTAAAAAATCATTACTTTATCAATACCATTGCCATTTATGGGTTACAATGGTCAATATCATTGGTGCCAGCTGAGGGAGCAGGCATGGGGATGGAGGCCGGTGGAAAAAGAGGGTCTGTGGTGGTGGGAGCACACTTGTGGTAGGATTTGTGTTGGATGATGAAATATTAAACAATATAGATATAAAATAATAACAATAAAAGTTTGAAATGTGAAAAAAAGAACATTTATTTCTATTGAAATGCCTTAAAGTCACTTAAACAGCTTAAGACTGATTCACACTGGTCCACCTCTTATTCATAGAAAAACCACATTCTTGGAAACACAATGAGAAGGAGCAGCTGTCTGTAAGCACCAGGTCTGCAATAGCCAATTTGTCATTCCTTCTCTCCATTCTTGCTGCAGGACTGTCCCCATGTTTCCCAACAAACACATAAGTGTCAGAGTTTGTTATAGATAGCAATCACTTTGCTAACAAAGCCAAAGGAAAATTGTATGAACCAAGAGATAATGTGAGAGGTACTAACAACCAACTGTCAAAAAAAATATAGGAGCTCTATTCACTTCCCTCAATGTATTTTCAACACTCTTGTGTGTCTGATCTCATTATTGCAATTCCATATTGCACAATGTCTCACAAAGTACAAATATACTGAAAATACCGTGGGGAAAAATCTATGTTGCTAGAAATCCCAAGTTTAAAATGCAACCAGATTGCAAAGGGTGTCATGCTGAAGTCCAGTGAGCTTTAAATAATTACCTACAGCAGTGAACAGTGCCTTGAGTTTCATCCAGGACAAAATATTTTTCCCCAAACCTCTGACATTTTGGTGATGCATGTCTTTCCGTTGAGGCTTTTCCTAGACTTACCTTCATTAAAAAGATCCATTTCACCCACAATCATACCTCCTCCCTGGGAAGATATTGGTCTAGTTTTGTGTCCTAATTTGAACAGTTTGAAAGAACCATTCCTACTGCAGAGTCTTTGTGGCATCTGAAAGCCTTTGTGGCAACTGAAGCCCTGTTACAACTTGCATCAGTCAATGCATTCACCAATTATGGGAGCTGAGACATCTCTCAATCTAACACTTCAAACTGGAGGCCCAGGTAACTTGTGGTATAATTCAGTCAGAGTCTAAAGTCTTAAGTAATAGGAGAACTGATGATGTAAATAACCCGAGAGGAAGAGGACCAATACCTTATCTCAGTCAGATAGGAAAGGAATGATAAGCTTATTCAACCCTTTGTTCTAGTAAAATATCCACAGATTGAATAAGGCTGTCCACTTTGGGAAAGGTAATCTTTACATCTTTACTGAGCTCACCAAATTCAAATGCTTTCTCATATTTAAACAGCCTCACAGATTCACTCAATAAAATATTTAGCCAAATATCTAGGCACCTATGAATGAGTCAAGTTGACACATAAATGTACCATCACACAGCTACTAAGAATTTAACATTTCCTTGACTCAAAAGAGTTTACTTCACAACCCAATAGTTGTTGATCCTGAGATCATTTCTCAAACAACTTTCTGCATGTAAAATGTCTGTCTTAAAGTTAGCCTCTTAAGGAGGAACTATCCTGCCACCGAATCAACCTTGAAAAAGAAATACTTCAGTTAGATATAGCCACTTTGATAAGCATTGTCAAATATGAAAGCAAATTAGAAAACTGGCCTTTGTTTGCACTATTAAATACCCAATGGCTATATGAGAAAATGGTCATTATTGTCATATTTTTCTGTGAGTGCTTAGCTTTCATTCACTCTCAATTTTCTCATACTCTGATCTATACAGACTTGTTAAAAAGATATCAAAATTTTGAATTTTCTTACTGCCCTTTTCCAGAATTGTGTGAAAATGTAATTGCTGATCAATAAGAACTGGGTTTATGTTATCTGTTTCACATGATCTCTCTGGGCCACTAAAGAGTAATTGTGAAGTTGACAATATGTATTCCAAGTGAATTATTTTTACTTTGCAACTTTATGTTTACTAAATTTGCTTAAGAGGGCAATTTCTATTGCTTTCTAAGGAAAATAACATAAAAGAATGGCTTACTGAATGCAAGTTAGTGCTATTAACCTTTAACAGGCATATACAGAAATTATACCATTTTAATTGTATTTTTAAGCTAACTGAAACAACATGGGTAGTATCTGATGTCATAGAAAGATTGGTCAAGCCAAATCATTATTGATTTTACATTTAAAGACAGAAAATTTAGGATTTTCAAAACTCAGTTCACTCAATCAAAAATGTTATGTAAGTCTACTTTATGCATAAAAACTCTACCCTTCTTAAGAATATTCATACAATAGAATGTATATTTACCTCACTTACCTTTACGTTCAAACCATTTCACCTGACAAGTCTGCTACTCCAGTAAAATTTTAATCAAGTTTCTACCAGGAAGTAATCTCTGAATCAGAAGAGGAAGTGAACAACTTGAGCGACTAATGTTTCTCCTTTTGTGATTTTTTTTTAATCGTTAATGACAACAAATCACCAGCTCTGGAACTTTGTTTCCTAATATTTTAGGTACTGTCACTTAGTCACTCCTTTGACCTCTTTGAAGATAAGACTGAGGTAGGAAATATATTTTTAACTTCACAGCCCTTATTGAATATTTCTCATGTAATTGTCTGGTTCCAACAGGGTAATTCAATGGTCTCCAGGGTAAAATAAATGTAGAGCTCTTTTTTATTAGTACAGAACAAATAAATTTTTTAAATGTCCCTAAGCTTAATCTACTGGAAGATTCAGCACTTAGATTACACTTAGTCATTACCTTCTCAATCTCTTTGCACAAATAAAATGGAAAGTATGAAAATATCATTTATATACACCATTATGAACAAAGTAAAAGATTACATTTCCATGAAATATGAATAAATTTTTATTTAACCAGACATTGTTACTGAAACTCAAAACTATCAAATATAGAAATGAGATAAAATGAGATTATATGAGTGGAAATACTTGGTAAATCCAAATATTTAACAAAGGTGCATGGTACTTATTAATCATCTATCTGACTGAAATTCTGAGCCATCAAATAAAAGACTTTTAAACTGTGGCAATCATTGCAAATCTGACATGTAAAGCCCGTGTATTTAAATCTGAAAATGATTGATGCTGACAAGTTATAGGTCCTTCCCGAATAATCTTCAAAGAGTGACATATTTTCAAAACAAATAGGGACTAGTGATCTTTAGAGATGATAAAAGCATATAATATATGCTGTTAATTGCTGGCATTTACATTGAGCTGACACAAGATATCAGTTATCATAGCAATTACTAATAGCAATTTGCATATCCATAGCACATAATGAAATTTGGTAAGTTCAATTTATCAATTGATTTTCAACCCTTATGTTAATATATTTCATTAGCATGAAGTATAGTTTAAGTCTTCTTCATATTTTTATTACATACACAGATGATCAAATCTGTAATAGATTAATCCTGACCACCCCAGAAAATTAGGTTACCAACATGTTGGCATGCCTAAAATCAAAACGGAATACCAGCTTAATGTGGTTGATCTTATAGAGACCAGCTGTTCTGTATAATCTATGTGTCCTAGCTCATACCAAGCAAAGAATGATTCCTAGATAGTTATAATTAAGGTAAAATCTCACTATAAAAACTAACATAAAGAAGATGTTTCATGAATACGCAGATAGGAATAATACTCTGCTACAAACAAAAATAGATTAAACCCTTCCAGTATGGGTAGAACTTGATTGTACTACACTTAGGGAAATAAATCAGAAGTGTCAGACATCACTGGAGCCAGAAAGTTCAGAAATTAAGGCACCAGACTTTCCTTGTGCAGGACCAGCCAAGGCTCAATCTCTGGCTCTACATATGGTCTTTTGACCTACTAGGACTGGTCCCTAAGCACAAAGCCAGGAGCAAGTCCTGAATAACTCACAGTATGGCCATACTCCTTCCCCACTTAACCCCCAATCCATGGCTGCACATCTGTGCACGTGCGTTAACCTTAGACTCAATGTATTTTAGCAACAGGTCTTTCCAGGATCTTTCTCATTTGTATACTTCGATGATCATTCTATTTGCAACAAACTGGAGAGGTTATGGGGAATTAGTAATTATAATGTCACACTAGCACTCACTATTAAATATTCATATAGAGACACCATACATTATTAGTATCTGTAGGACAAGCCACAAAGTGTAATATGAGAGAGAGAAAAATACAGGGACATAGACAAAGAGATAGAGAAGTAAAATGCACCTGCAATAGGGACAGGCAGGGTTTGGATGGGCATATTTGGGAATTGGGTGGTGGGAATTGGCACTAGTGGAGGGATGGGTTCTGGAACACTATAGTAGAGACCCAATTATGAACACCCTTGTAATTCTATATCTCACATGGTATAATAGAAATTTTAAAAAGTGAAAGAGAGAGACAGAGAGAGAAAGACAGACAGAAAAGAAGGAAAAGAAAAAATGCCTGCTATAGAGCTGGGAGAAAGGGAATGTGGGGATATTGGTGGTGGGAATGGGGCACTTGGGAAGGGATGGGTGCTGGAACAATGGATGACTGAGACCCAATTATGAACATCTTTGTAATTGTATATCTTATGGTGGTATAATAAAAAATTTTAAAAAATAAAACTGAAGGGGCTGGAGCGATAGTCCAGTGGGTAGGGGCGTTTGCCTTGCACGCGGCCGGCTTATGCCAGCCCAGGTTCAATCCTAGGCATCCCATATGGTCCCCTGAGCACCGCCAGGAGTAATTCCTGAGTGCAGAGCCAGGAGTAACCCCTGAGCATCGCCGGGTGTGACCCCAAAAGCATAAATAAATAAATAAATAAAACTGAAGAAAAATCAAAATTTTATTAACTTCACCATTATGTGTTCTATAAATAAAACAAATGGATAAACTAAATAAAACAAAATAAGTTTTCAAACAGTAAAACAATTTATGTTTACAGAAAGGAAAAGAGGCAGAGAGGAAGAGGTATCAGGGCAGAGGATAACTATATGTGAAGGATAGAACCATTAGTGGTGAACTTCATAGGTTATTTATTCCCAATGCTACACACCTGAAACATACAATGTTATATAATGCAAAAACACTTTCACAATAAAAAAACTTAAGAAAATTATTTCCATAGCCTCATTAGGTTCATAAGAACTTGTTTTGATGTCCTTGGCAGTGTACTGACATTTTTGTTTGTTTGGGGGCCACACCTGGTTGTGCTTAAAGCTTACTCCTGGTTCTGTGCCCAGGGATCACTCTTGGTTGGACTCATAGAACAACATGGGGTTCTTGGTATTTGACTCATGTTGACCACATACAAGGCAATCACCCTACCCACTGTTATATCATTCCAGCCCCACTAAAATCTATTTACTGAGCTGACAGTATCTGGAGCTTTGCATGACTCTAGGACTTTCTATTACTAGTTATTGGAATAGTCTCAGGCTAGTTACCAGAATAGCCTCAGGCTTTTCCCAGATTTCAGCCTTAGTGGAACAAAATCACTTCTAGTGAATAGATTATGAATAGATTATAGATAGAGAGATAGAGAAATAGATAGAGAGAGAGATAGAGAGATAGAGATAGAGAGATAGAGATAGAGAGATAGAGAGAGATGATAGACAGACACATAAATATGTGTAATTTATGCATATGCACATACATACACATTTTTAAGTATGGAAAGCACGATTATTATTCCTCTATTCTAGTCTAATTTTTAATTGTTTAATGTTAAACTCCTTGTGGTATCTTTAACATTTTTTGGTGGGGGCCACATATGCCATGACTCAGGAGCTACCCCTAGTGCAGCGCAATGGTGTCATTCCTGGTGGTTCTCTATTGGTTATATTTTAAGTTAACATGATGGACAAAAACTTTACTTCCTTGTTGATGATAAATATATGCTGGTGAAGAAATGGGCATCAGAACATAATATATAACTAAATCCCCACCATTAACAACTTTGTAACTGTGTATCACGGTGATTCAATTTTAAAAAATTACTTCTTTTAAGCTTATTCATGATACTGGCTATACAAAACTGCTAAAACAAAGAGCACCCATAAATGAATACTGCACTCACTGTTTTCTTTGCTCATTTGCTGCGACAGGCACATGGACTGCTTCCATTTTATGCATAACGTGTTGCCTGTTGAATACGGACATGCAAGTATCTCTTTGGCCCCTGATTTCAATTCATTATGCGATGTGCCCAGAAATGACAGAGGTACATCTTAGGATAATTTTCATTTTAATTTTTTAAGAAATTCTTGAGCTGTGCAGGAGGAAGAGAGCGGTATGGAATGCCTTCAAGAGCATCAAAAAAATAGCTGAAAGGATAAAGAACCTTCAGCTTCAGGCACATCTCTTCGACTCCACCATTCTCCCAGGATTAACATACGCCTCAGAGACCTAGGCCCTAGGAAAGCAGGATGAGAATGCTATCCAGGTCTCCCAAAGAGGAATCGAAAGAGCTATGCTTGGAATATCACGCCTCACTCAAGTGAGAGAAGGAATCTGGAGTTCCGACCTCTGACTAAGATCCAGAGTCAGGGACGCTGTCTCATTTGCCAAGGCATTGAAAATCAGATGGGCTGGATATGTAATGTGATTTGGAGATGGCCGCTGGACTAGAGCCCTTACCGACTGGATCCCACGGGATGTCAAAAGATCACATGGCCTCCACACCTACAAGATAGTCAGACTTCTTCGTCAAGACCCTGAACGAACCGTTAGAGGCTCTTCGTATTACTGAAGCAAGCAGATGCCTTTGGGCTCCACTGGCACGTGATAGGGTCAAATGGAAATGTTACTGGCGCCTGCTGAAGCAAATCGATGAATAATGGGATGTCAAGTGATCAAGTGATCAAGAAATTCCATACTGGACTGGAAAGACAGTACAGTAAACTAGGCATTTGCCTTGCATGCAGCCAACCAAGGTTCATTTCCCAACATCCCATATGATCCCAAGTCCACCAGGAGTGATCCCTGAGAACAGTCCAAGGAATAATCCCAAAGCACTGCAAGGGATGACCTAAAATCCACTCCTTCCCCAAAAAGAAGCACAGAATCTCAATCAATTTAAAAAATTTAAAAAAGAACTCCCATACTGTTTTCAATTTCATAAGTTGAAATGCTACACAGTCCCAATACCAGTGCACAGGCCTCCAATTTCTTTATCTCCTTTCTAATGCTTATAGTTTTTAATATAGTTATTGGATATTTTTAATTGTGCATTTAGTTCCATAGTTACCAAATTACAAATAACATTATAATCTTTTTAAGATTATATTATGAAAACTAAATAGACCTTTTCTATTAAAATGAACACATATATAAACATATATAAAAACATAAAACACAGAGAATAAAAAACATTCTGAAGTCATATACTTTTTCAAAAGCAATTTCTTTTCATATTTATTATATAACATGTATTTATCTAAGTGATTTTTTGTTCCATACTTAAATCGTTAGTGTAAGTTTGCTCTGTACATGTTGTTAGCCTTTTATGGATTTCTGTATCTATTTAGAAAGAAGTTTCATTGATTGGAGACAATGGTGGAGAAAAGGCATAATAATGGTGAGACTGGTGATGGAATATTGAATGCCTGTAACAATTCATCATGAGCAACTTTGTAAACCACAATATTTATATAAAATATAAGGGAAATTGGGGAAATAAACAAATACAATTTTTTAAACAAAATAAAGAAATCTCTGGAAATGCTTTCAAGTATAAATCCTAGGCAATGAAGTAATAGCTTTTAATGTGGCAATACTTAAAACTGATAAATTATTCCTGTCCAAAATATGTAAAGAACTTCATTAAAACAATAAGAATTAGAAAATTAAGTGAACTATACACAGAAATGAAAGCTGTATAATTAGCACACTTATAATAAGGAAAATTTTAGGATACTATATCTCTATTTTCGTGTTTTCTTTTGGCCACATCTAGCTATATTCAGGGCTAACTCCTGGCTCTATGTTCAGAGATCACTCCTGGTGGTGCTTGAAGAGCTATAGGGTGTAGGGGATCAATCCAGGTGAGTTGCTCATGTGTCCATGTGCTTTGCTCCCTCTTTTCATTCAGGGTTCTAGTCAAATGTCACTACACCTATGGTCTTCCTCACCTTCAAAATAAGGTGCACTCCCACCCAGTGTACCCTTCCTGTGGCTCCCTCTTTCTCACCTTACTTTACAAATTACCTGCTATGTTACACATATGTATAGTATGTCTCTCTTCTCTGTTAGAATAGAGGCTTTATGAGGGAAAGAACTTGTTTCATTACTACATCAGGACTAAACTACTGATTTCCCAGATGAATTACCCAGTAAACATTTCCTAAAAGATTTAATGACAGGTTTTGGCAATGATAAGAAGTAAGACACCCTCTTAATCTCACAAACCCTGCTTGTGGAGTAGAATTGGGCATTTCTTCCCTTCAATGCCCGTGCATGTGTCTACTGAAGTTGGAAATGTGTATAACCTAGAACAAACTAATCACATATCTAGGCTCATACCCTAAAAAATCTCTAGCAGAGTAGAACAGGAGATACATTTTGCAATATAGCATTTTATGAAATTAAGATATGTAAAACAGTTATCTATCAAAGGAGTGTGCAAATTGTGATATGGTTATACAAAGAGAAATTACTCATTACTTAAAGGAATTAATGACTCATGGATAAACACAGAAAAAGTTTCAAATCAGAATTATTGAAAATATTGATCTGTAGTATGATTCATATGTGAAAATGCTAATTTAATGTTTATACAAAATAGTTATTTGTTACCATAAATAGATATAAGTGTATGAGTTAGCAACTTCAGATTGGTGAAGACAGGAATAGGTTGGGTACAAAGAAAGGGAAATAGTGTATAATTAGAACAATGTGAAGAAATAAGGCATTATATTGAATTATGACATCACTTGTATCACTTATCTTCCCATTGTTCATTGATTTGCTCAGTGGGCACCAGTAACATCTCCATAAGTCCTGTGGCATGCTAGTGTAGCCCAAGGGCATCTGCTCGCTCCAGGAACACAAAGAGCCTCAAACCATTCCTTCAGGTCATGGGAATGAGGTCTATAATTGTTACTGGTTTTTGGATTTTCAAATACAACACAGGCAGCTTGCTAAGCTCTGCTGTGCAGGTGGTATACTTTCAGAAGTAGCCTCTCATCTTGTGCATTTACTGATGAACCTCAATGGGGGAGAGATCAGCTTTTCTCTTGGGTGGAGCTCTGATGAGCTGTGGAATCTGGATGTTGCGAATGACTGCCCTCATGGTGTGGGGAGTACCTCTGGCTTCTTACAAGGCTCTATTGGGATGGCGGGCCAGGGCTAGAACCCACCTTCACTCCTGGGTGCCTCATGATCAGATGAGCACAGGGAGAGCAGGTAATAACTCTGCCCCATGTATCTGAGTCTCTGGATCAGGCATATCTGGGTTTGAAATAGTCTTCACTGTAGGGGTGGGACTCTGACGAGCAGGGTTTGAGATCAACTTTTCTCTTGGGTGGAGCTCTGATGAACTGTGGAGTCCAGATGTTGAGAGTGACTGCCCTCATGGTGTGGGGGTTCCTTGGCTTCTTGCGAGGCTCTATTAGGATGGCAGACCAGGGATAAAATCTGCCTCCCCCGGATGTCTCATTATCAGCTGAACAAGGAAGGCAGGTAGCAGCTCTTGCCCGTGTATCTGAGTTGTATTTAATCCTTCAATGTCGTCTCTTTCTATCATTGTGAATTATGACATAAAAAAATAATGGACATAATATTGTTCTCCATATTGCCTGAAATTTTTCTATTTTATTTTTATAAAATCAGATTGAAAAAAGTGTGACTTTAAGAGCAAGCTACTGACAAGAAATAAAAAATAACCATAATTTACAATATCTTAATCAGAAACTGGTAATACATTTTCTGAGAAATATTCTAATTCTCCAAAACCAATATTAACAAGGTTTGTTTTCAAGATACATTTTGAAACAAGATGCAAACAATTGACTTTTGATTTTGAGAAGTGTCTCTGAACTTTCTTCCTACTCAAAATATGCTTTCCATTAGACATTTCTGTCACACTTTGATACTTCAATTGCTTTCTCTAATAATATTTTCCATAAGTTCTACAGTACCAAAAATAAATATATTCCCAAGTTAATCCTCTCTGGTCCCAGATTTCTAATTAAAACATATTACTCTGGTGTGATCTGACTCTAATTAAAGTACTAGGAACTTATTGACAACATACACAAGAAAACAGAATTGAAAAGTCATGAAACATAAGACTTTTTAAAGCTTTTAAATAACTAAATTATTTTTAAATTCACACTTCTTTGCTTTGTTTTATAACAGTTTTTAATACCATCTTTCAAAAGATATCTGAAATTATCTGGACTTTTACATCTCAATTCCCAAAACACACACTCCTATTGGATTTATAATACCTCAGTTTTCATTTCTTCTTTTAGCCCCCAGTGTGTACTTATTTCATAGTCAGTGAGACTGAATTGAGTCATACTATGATAGAGAGGAATTTCTCCATAGCTGGAACATTCTGGATATGATAATGTCTTACATTCAGATATAAATAATTCAGTTATGAAAGTTTTTCATTGTAAAACCTAAGTCATGTTAGACAGACATTGGGTTAAGTGATGAGCTATTGGTTTAACTCTATTATTAGTAGCATTGTTATGAAATTTTCCCATATCCTTCTGTTTTATTTATTTTTTACAACAGTTCACACATCATATGGCTTTATTCACTGGTGGGCACCAGAAGGCTTTTATTCACTGGTGGGCAGGAGAAACACAAGCACACACACACACACACACACACACACACACACACACACACACACACACACACTTGCTCCAACACCAGCTGGGGTGTCACACTTGATGATTTTCATGAATTTGTGCTTGGACACGACTTGGGGTAGGGGAATAAGCCACAGTCCCCAGGACTTTCCCTACACACTGGGCATAGGCCACATGTCCAGGCATATGGGGAGGAAGGTGAGGGAGAGGCGTGTTGGCAGACTCTGACTGTGATGTGGTGTGCAGAGGCCCCTTTGCCCAAGCAGGTAGTAGCCTCTCACCCCAGGGAAGCAGAGGATCGAGGTTTATGTATCTGCAAAAGGGTGTGGCTGTGATTGTTCTTAACATCAAGTACATTTCTAATGTGTAAACAATTCCAAAAAGAAAAAAAGTCCAAAAAATTTTATTGTCTCCTCAGTTCAGAAATAACATATGCATAGTCCTTTCATGCCCGCTTTCACGGTCTACCTGCACGGCAGAGCCTGGCAAGCTACCTGTGTTGTATTTGATATGCCAAATACCAGTAACAATTATAGACCTCATTCCGGAATGGATTGAGGCTCTTTATGTTCCTGGAGCAAGCAGATGTCCTTGGGCTCTACTAGCATGAGACAGGACATATGGAGATGTTACTGGGGCCCGCTTGAGCAAATCGATGATGAACGGGAAGAGAGTGACAGTTAATTATTCAGAATTATTTTTCTTAAAATGTAATTGCTTTTTGAAAGAAAACAGGGGATTTGTATATCTGCATATTCTAAGTAAAGTGCTTTATGTAAACATTATTTTTTAGTTTATTAATTCTCAGGCAGGTTTAAAATTCTGGTCTAGAGATTGTAAGTGATCAGAGAACCCCACTCTGTCTGCATATAGTGCTGCCACTGGGAAGAAATTGGTCATCATGAATATTCATTGAACACCACAAAGTGCTACACCAGATCGAGATGGGACAGCAAAAGAAAAATGGGCCATCTAATCAGAAGAAAAGCCCTTTCAGTGATTTGTGAAAAGAGAACTGTTGAATGTGATGCACTATAAGATTTTATGCTTTTTATGTCAATGCATGAATAACTTTCTCCCCTGGAATATTGCATTTTCATTTTCCTTCATAAATACAATGTTCTTAAGTACTAATAATTCCATAATGAATATCTGACTTACAAAGACACTCTAAAAATTGAAATATTGAATATTATCTGTCAGCTTCGTTTTATAAAAGTTGCACTCTGATTAACAATTCTATCCTACTACTATCTTTTTCTCTTTGGCTAGATTGAACTGACCATATTTAGTCACTGTTTTAAAAGTGTTTTAATCATTTTCAAGTGACTATGGAAAATAGTAAATATTAAAAGTAGATATTTACTACTAATAGTAGATATTACCTACTATCCTTTTTCTGGTTTTATTGAGCATGTATTTTGTACATTTTGATGTATTTCACTTAATATGTATAGTTTATCGCAAGATTAGAGTCCCTAATATATATATATTCTATATATAGCATATACATACACTATATATATACATACACACATATATACATATACACACACACACATATATATATACATACACACATACATATATAAACAGAAGGGGGGAAAATGAAGTTCAGAGAAAATTTTCCCAAAGTCACAAGACTAGTAAGTGGCAGAGCTTTGTTGTAAACCAAATAGGTGCTCAAATCTTGTAATGTACAAACAAGTTCCCCTGCTCAACTGAGGTCATGCATCACATTCTTTATCATGCCACACTACCTACGATGCAATGGAATGCCATTGCATTCCTATGCTTTGAGCCTTGCTCCATGCTTGAATGAAATATAATTCCCTTGTTGTCAAGGACAAAATGAAATTATTGGTCCACGTATTCAGGTTGGCTATATAGACCCTACCCTGTTGGCAAAATCATAACTGACCTTGTTGGGGTGAAATGGGTAATCAGATGACAATTGCATTCATGCTTCACTGGAAAGTAAGTGATTACAAATAGCGTAGGATAAAAAACTGGGGATAAGTGAGTATGAACTGCATCCATTATAATTATATAAAAATAAATATAAACTCGAGATGAAAACATCATTATCACTATAAAGAATTATTAAAATATGACAACGGAAAAACTGCCACAACACAAAAATACCTTGGACGAGATGGAATGACAAAACAGCTACCTCAAAATGTTTCCTAATAAAAAATTTTAAGAAACAAATGTAAAACAAAGAAGAATAGAACTTCAAAACAGAAAAACAATCCAACTGCATAAAATAAACATAATGCTTAATGCTTCCCTATCCAAGCTTATCTTCCATTTGTCTTACTTACATACCTCATTCAAACCTTAATGAAAGTTCTGTCACAAAATCAACTTTAAAAAAAAGGTGAATTACTTGACCTAACAGCATAGATTGATTTAATAGCAAAGCACTTTCCTGCAAAGACATTTATGTGCCATCTAGAGGAGCATTCAAGTTCTTCATTTTATATTTTCACCACTGATTGACTTGTTATAGGGAAAAGATTCATCTTTCCTCTAATTCTCAGAAAAAAATCTTAGCAGCATGAAGAATAAAAGAGTTCCTTCCCTAAAGAAGTTCTTCCCTAAAGGAAAAGTTAGGTAATAAAAAATACGAATACTTCCCACAAAATATATATGTAGCTTTTAAGTTAATCATTTTACATAGATAAAAACACCAATTACTATAATATAGAGCTGTCAGGAGTAACAAAAGCAGGCAAAAAAGAGGAATATGTAAAAAGGCAAATGTAGAAAGAAAATTGTATATATATATATATATTGAACATGAACTGCATCCATTAAATATATATAATATATTTATATAAATATCAAATATATATTTAAAATAAATAGGTATTTATATTTTAAAATAAATAAATGTGCATATATATGTCTCCATTTGGTATCATCAAAGAGGAAATCAGAAACCATTATCTCAGTTGAATCTCCCAGATTATATGTACTATTTTCTTCAACATTTACCTTTCTACATATTCCTCATTTTACCTGATTTTGCTACACCTGACAGCTTTACATTATAGCAATTGGTGCATTTATCTATATAGAATGATTAACTTAAAAGCTACATATAAATTTTGTGAAAGGTTCATGTTTTTCATTACCAAACTTTCCCTTTAGGGAAGAACTTCTTTAGGGAAGGAACTCTTTATTCTTCTTCAACTTTTATTTTCAGAGTATAGCACAAAGGTAGCACTTAGAAAATAATTGTTGAGCTACAAAGATAGCTAAACAATGAATGCACTGAATGCCAGCTTTGCATACCGGAGGTCCAGATTTAATTCATTTCACTGCATGGACTTCTGAGCATTGCCAGAAGCCATCCAAGCACCAAGACTATACGTATGTATTGTATGTACTGTAAGTATTGTATGCTTGTAAGTATTGTATGCTAATATAAACGGAAGGAAGGAAGGAAGGAAGGAGGGAGGGGAGGGAGGGAGAGAGGGAGGGGGAGGGAGGGAGGGAGGGAGAGAAAGAGGGAGGGAGGGAGGGAGGGAACCACATATCTATGATATTTGGGGGGGAAAAATCTAAAATAAAAAATAAAAAATAAAAAGACCAAAGTGAATAAAATAGTTTTAATAAGAGAGTTGTGCTGAATCCTTTCCGGAAGCCAGCTTGCTCTCATGGTTGTCCTTCATCTAGTGTTCTGCCAATCTTGTTCAGGATGACTAGTGTAAGCAGCTTGTAGATGACAGACAACAGGCAGATGGGGCGATAGTTGCCGATGTCGTGAATATCTCCCTTCTTGAACAGTAGAACTGTCCTGCTGGTTTTCCATTGGAGGACACCTTGCATTCGGACAGGTAGCATGTGAAGAGCAGAGCTAGTGTATTGATGAGTACCGAAGGCAGATTCTTCAGGTGTTCGGGTCTGACTTTGTCTGGGCCTGGGGCTGTTCCCTTCTTTACCGACGAGATGGCATGGCGGATTTCAGAAGGGAAAACGTTGGGAATGACATATCCATCCTGTGGAATTTGGTATGTGGGCAAGTGGATGTGGCTATCAAAGAGATTTGAGTAGAAGTCCTGGATAATCTTCTCCATTGCCTTTCTGGAAGATGTGATAGATCCATCAGGGCGTCGGAGGGCAGTCATCTTGGTCTTATAATTGGTGAAGGATAGGCGGGTGGTGCGAATGCTTTTCCCGACTTCTGCTGCATTTTCCAGTATTTCTGCTCTTCTGTCTTTGAGGTCTTCTTTTATCGCTTCTCTGTACCATTTAGCAAGCTTGGACGTTAGCATTTGGTCTCGTGAGGCTCGCACCTTGCCACATTGGCAAATGAGCTCCAGAGTTTCTGAAGACAGACATCCTTTTGTGTCTTTCTTTCTCTCGGCATTCTTCGCACAATCATGGAGGTGCTGAACCAGTCGGTTGTATTCTTCATCGATGTCGTCAATGGTGGTATCTTCCCATTTTGCTGCAATGGTGCCAAAGAGTTCCCAGTTGGTGGTCGTTCTGGGAGTTCTCTCTTAAACTTTGCAGCCTTTTCTCCCCGTTGTGGGAAGTAGAATTTTGCATAATCGACCATATCCGTATATCCACAGCCCCATTGTGCTGAAGTAGATTCAGCACAATCGACCATATCCACACAGTAACCAAGCTCATTGAGGTTTGTAGGGAGTACAAGATGCCTCTCTGTCTCACGTTCATTGATTTACAGAAAGCCTTTGATTCTGTGGAGACTGAAGCAGTCACCGAAGCCCTAGCCAAACAGGGTGTTCAAACCCAACACATCAAGATGCTTCGTGAGCACTGCCAGGATCTCACCATTCTACAAAGAACTGATCATTGATATCAAAAGAGGGGTTCGACAGGGTGATACCATTTCACCAAAACTCTTCAGCGCCACCCTCGAGAACATCATGCAGCAATTAGAATGGGAAGGAATGGGAGTGAAGATAGATGGTCGGCAACTACACCACCTCCGCTTCGCTGATGACATCGTTCTAATAACACCAAACATTAGCCAAGCGGCACAAATGCTGGCTGACTTCAACCGAGAATGTGGAAAGATAGAATCTGAAGAAAACTATGTTTATGAAAAATGAACTAGTTCCTGAGGCCCCATTCACTCTCAATAGAACAAACATCTCTGAATGCAGCAGTTATGTGTACCTAGGTTGAGAAGTCAACATGATGAACGATCTAATACCTGAGCTGCACAGGAGGAAGAGAGCAGCATGGAATGCCTTCAAAGGCCTCTAAGAAATAGCTAAAAGGACAAAGAACCTCTGGCTCCGGGCATATCTCTTTGACTCCACCGTTCTCCCTGCATTAACATACGCCCCTCAGAGACCTGGGCCCTATGAAAGCAGGATGAGAATGCTATTCGGTTCTCCCAGAGAGGAATCGAAAGAGCTATGCTTGGAATATCAAGCCTCACTCAAGTGAGAGAAGGAATCTGGAGTTCTGACATCTGTTGCTATTCCAGAATCAGGGACGCTATCTAGTTTGCCAAGGCATCGAAAATCAGATGGGCTGGACATGTAATGCGATTTGGAGACTACCACTGGACTAGAGTCATTACCGACTGAATCCAACAGGATGTCAAAAAGATCACGTGGCCGCCCACCTACAAGATGGTCAGACTTCCTTGTCAAGACCCTGAAGGAACGGTTTGAGGCTCTTCATATTCCTGAATCAACCAGATGCCATTGGCTACATTGGCACGTGATAGGGTCCAATGGAAATGTTACTGGTGCCCGCTCGAGCAAATCGATGAATAACGGGATTCAAGTGATCAAGTGATCAAGAATAAAAGAGTTAAGCAAGAAGGGGAAAAAGAAGAAACCAGTTTTCTCTAAGAATAAAAAAGAGCATTGAAGTCAAAGAATCACGATACTATGCTTCAAAATAGAAGCCATAGAATACTAAAGCAGTCTTGAGATCGAATAAGAAACAAAATTTTCATTTTTAACATAAAAAAGCCAAAAGATAGTTTCTAAAGGTATGTTAATTTTAGAAATTGTAGGGAAGGGATAAGGATGATAGATAAACCACATGGAAGGAACTACATGCAAGAATAACAAAGGAAAAAATCTTTCAAAATAGGCGATTTCCCAGATTTTAAGAACATGAAATATTACTCTTGTATTGAAGAGCAACAGTTAATAATTTTACTTCTAATACTTACCTGGCAGGGGAGATACCATGATCACGAAGGTTGTTTCCCCAGGGCAAGGCTTATCCATTGCACTCGGATGTGCTGACCCCTGCGATTTTCCCAAGTGTGAGAAACTCGACTGCATAATTTGTGGTAGTGGGGGACTGCATTTGCACTCTCTCCTGTGAATAATATATAAATAAGTAATGATTTTACTACTAAAATATCTTCAAGATATGAATAGTGCCCGGATTAAAATAATTAATATGCAAAATTTCTAATCAGAATATTATATTATTCAAGAGCAACACAATCTAAAACTTCACTTTTTTAAATATTTTATTATACGAACATGAGATATACAAATACAAAGATGTTCATGTTCGGGTTTTGGTCAGTGTTCCAGCATCCATCCCCCATCAGTGCCCATTTCCCACCACCAATAACCCCAATTCCTTCCCCTCCCTAGCCTGCCTCTATGGCAGGTTCTTTATCTCTTCTCTCTCTTTCTCTCTCTCTCTATCTCTCTTCTCTAACACATTGTGCACTGCAATATATACGTTTAGGGGTTATCCAGTGTATCTTTTTGCCTATATTCAATGCTCAGTTCTAGGCTGGTTTTATCATTTTCGACGATTATTAGCACACTGTCCCCTTCTCTGTCTTACCTAGCCTCTGACTGCCACACATTTGTGGTAGATTCCACCTTTGTAAGACCTCCTGATTCATATTCTGCCTGACCTGGATATTGGTATCATAATACATATGTGTGCATATATATATACATATATATATACATACATATTCATGTCATGCAAATAAATGCGATCCACGATCTTCCCGTTGATCATCTATTTGCTAGAGCGGGCACCAGTAATATCTCCATATGTCCTGTCTCATGCCAGTAGAGCCAGGGGCATCGGCTTGCTACAGGAACATAAAGAGCCTCAAACCATTATATTAGGTCATGGGAATGACCTAATATAATTGTTACTGGAATTTGGCATATCAAATACAACACGAGCTTGCCAGGCTTGTCGAGCGGGAGGCAAACTCTTTTAAACACCTCCAAATAAAGCATTTATTGATGAACCGTGCAGCCGCTTGCAGCCATGCGATCAGGGCTGTGATGGGCTGGTCTGCTGGTGGAGTTCTGACGAGAGGTAAGTCCAGAAGTGGAAAATGGCGGCGCCCGTGGAGTGAGGAGCGGTGGTCTGGCTTGTTGTGAGGCTCTGCCGAGGTGGTGCTATGAAGATAAAAGTACAGATGATTAAAACTTCACTTTAAAACTTCACTAGCCAGGGCTAGAACCCGCCATGCCTCCCGACTGCCTCATGAACGGCTGTGCACAGGGAGAGCAAGGAACAGCTCTGCCCCATGTGTGAGAGTCTCTGGACCAGCATACCTGGGCCGGATTGAGGAAAAAAGCTGCGGCAGGGTGGGTGTCGGTGATCCGGGCTGATAAGTGAATGCAAATAAATGCAATCATTCTATATCTCTCTTTTTCCTTCTGGCTAATTTCACTCAATATAAGCCTTTCCATGTCCATCCATTTATATGCAAATTTCATAACTTCATTTTTCCTAACAGTTTCATAGTATTCCATTGTGTAGATGTACCAAAGTTTCTTTATCCAATCATCAGTTCTTGGGCACTCTGGTTGTTTCCAGATTCTGGCTATTGTGAATAACGCTGCTATGAAGATAAAAGTACAGATGATTAAAACTTCACTTTTAAAAAAATTTTTTATAATATCACCATGAGTTAGATAGTTATAAAGCTGCTCATGATTGTGTTTCAGTCATACAGTGTTCCAGCATCCACCCCTCCACCAGTGAACGTTTTCAAACACCAATGTCTTCAGTTTTCCTCCCCACCCTCACCCCCAGTCTGTCTCTTTGTCAGACACTTATATTCTCTCTCTCCTGTCTCTCTCTCTTCTTTTATGTATTTTGTTTTGCAATACATACACTAAAGGAGTTATCACATATATCCCTTTACCTACTTTCAGTACTTAGTAAAGCCATTTTTAATTTTCAATAGACCTTTTTTTAATAATTTTATTTATTTAAACACTGTGATTTACAAAGTACAAAGCTTTTCACAATGCAGTTTTTGAAAGACATCGTCCAGCACCAATCCCACCACCAGTGTGCCACCACCACCACCAGAGACCCACATTCCCCACCCACTCCCCATCCTCATCCCTTGCAGGCTCCCTTAGCCGGCATCAATTATGTTGATCATTGCTGCCCATACAAGGGAATGGCATTGACAAAGTCATTGCTTTTTAAACTGTAACATTTTCAAAATGTGCTATACAATTAGTTTACTTTGTGATACACTATCAATGAGTGTTTGGCTGCCATCACTATTTTATATGCCTAAAACACCATGGTTACATTAAAATTTCTTGGGCAAAACTAGGTCACTAGTGGAAAGAGTTTCAGAACCCTAAAGAAGACAATGGATCAATATCCTTTATTTTTTGGAAAACTGTTCAGTTTATAATTTAAACCCAAAGTACTCAGCATAAGACATTTTAAAAATAAATTACCATCTATACATCTTCTCAGGAAGCTACTGAAATTTATACTAAGCTAAAAATATTTATTATATTATATTAGTATCATTTCAATTCATGAAATATCTGCAGTAAATTCTCACTTTTTAAATTTGTTCTTTTTTCTTGACACTTTTTGCAAATATTTATTAATTTTATCATATTTTCTAAAGATCCAAATTTTGATTTTATTAAAATATTTTCATGTCTTTTTTCTTTCTACTCTGGCATCTCTTTTCTAGATTTAAATGGCAACAATTTTTTCTCTATATTTTTTAATAATTCATTTTTAAATATATTTTAATTCCTTCTGTGATCATGTTTGCTCTATAGGTTATTGGTAAAGTGTTACTTGATTTTTAACTAACTGGGGATTTTCCAAATATCTTTTTTAAACCAGTGTAGTGTAGAATATACTCTGAAATTTCAGACTCTTGAACAGGAGTTTCCTTTTAGATTTATTTTATGGATAAGAATATGGCTTGGAATCTGGAAACAACCAGAGTGCCTGAGAACTGATGACTAGATAAAGAAACTGTGGTACACCTACATAATAGAATATTAAGCAGCTGTTAGGAAAAATGAAGTTATGAAATTTACCTATGAATGGATGAACATGGAGAGGATCATGTTGAGTGAAATTAGCTAGAAGAAAAAACAGATATAGAATGACTGCATTTATTTGCATGACATAAATATATATATGGCAGTGATATATATATATATATATATATATATACATATTATGATATCAATTTCCAAGGTCAGGTGAAGCATGGATCAAGAGGTCTTGTCAAAGGTGAGAATTACACAAACATGTGGGAGTCAGAGGTTAGGTAGGACAGAGAAGGGAACAGTGTGCTAATAATTGTCAAAAGTGCTAATACCAACCTAGAACTGAGCATTACATACAGGCAAAATGATACACATTATAACCTTTAAATGTATGTATTGCAATCCACAATGTGTAAGAGAAGGAAGAGAGAAAGAGAGAGAGAAACAGATAAAGACCCTGTCATAGAGGCAGGCTGGGGAGGGGGAGAGAATTGGGGACATTGGTGGTGGGAAATGGGCACTGGTGGAAGGATGGGTGCCAGAACACTGTATGACCATAACCCAAATATGAACATCTTTGTAATTGTATATCTCACGGTGTTATAATAAAAATATTAAATTAAAAAAATGAATATACAGTTTTATAGAGACAAGAAAAAAAAGTATATGGCTTGTCCTGGCTCCCATTCCTGGCCGTCGGGCGCTCCGCCGGGTCCCGACAGTGCCGGGAAGCGAAGTTCCCTTCTACCTCCAAAGCTGGCGAGGAATGGATGAACACTCAGGAATCCGATGCAGTTTTAAAGGCTTTACTTATCACAGGTTCAGGCATACAAATCAGCAAAAGGAAAAACCCGATGCTTAGGATTCCAGGCTAGAACCCCAGCCACGTGTAGGCCAAGATGGCGACCACCACGTGTAAAAACTTCCAAGGGGAATAAACGCTCACAAGGCGAGATCCCACAGGGAAGAAGACCGGGAGAGCGGGAACCGGCTAGTTTATACCCCCCCCAACTCAAACCTTCCTCCCATTGTTATGGAAAGCAGGGAGGGTCCAATGCCCTTAGGTAATCCCTCCCTGCATCTCACCTAGGGCCTTTACTGTGCTAATGTTTTGAGCCGGGAATGCCTTTGAAATGTAGAGAAGGGGGTTTCTGAGATGGCATGTCACTGTACCAAAGATCAACACCAATGCCAGTTAAATATTTCTCCAAGCCTTCACAAGTCTCCTCTACTTCATTGTAGTTTTATATTTTATCAGGGAGCCATGCTTGTTTGTTTGGAAGCAAACAGCATTTCTCTCTGGTCTAATTACTTAGGTGTCCTACGTGGCCAGGCTAATATGCTGGTAAGATCTAGCTAGTCCCACGATGATTGTGATAGCATGGGAGAATATTTATACCAGCTAGTACAGCATACATGGTCGGATAAACTGCCACATTTAGACTACCCCCCTTATCTATGAAGTGATTTGCGGGAGGCAATCTAGAGCAGATGCAGCGGCCCTTAGGAGTCCTGCAACACCTGGCCAGTTTCAGAATTGCTTCTAGGGCCATAAAACACGTTAGTTGCTGTTGACAGACCAGTTGTGCTTGAAGTGGGGAATGAGGGCCACTCACCTCATCTCTCCCACCTCCAATGACCAGTGGCTGTTTACTACAGCCTTGCAGACGTCGTCTACAACCGACCAGGTACCAGGACTGATCAATAATGCTGAGAGAATGGCAAGACGCACCACGACTACAGCTCCTGCCTGCAGAGAGCTGCCCAGGAAGTAGAGAGGGAGAAACTGGCTTTTCCTAGCCAGCTTCATCATCACTTCTAGGACCAGCAAACACATGGGTTGTTGTGGGAATACCAACCAGGCTTGGAGTGGGGGATTGAGGCCCCTCCTCTATCCCCTTACCTCCAATGACCCAATGGGGGTGCCATTCATAACTTACCATGAAACAGGACTGATAGTAACCCTGGGAAGAATGACCAGAGACAAAATTACTATAGCTTCTTCCTGAGGCATGCATGTTGTGAAGTGGCCACCCAACATGTTAACAAAGCCACCCAGTTGAGTGTCAGGTCTATGCCAGGACCTTTCCCCATATGTATGTTGCAATGATCATGTTGTTACAACCAGCTATGAGAGCCTGTGTGGGGATAGATGGGTAGGGGGCAGTAGCATTTGGTGGTGGTAGTGGTGCACTGATGGTGGGACAGGTGTTGAACAATAAATGTTTGTGGCAACTGTACTGTGAAGAAATCTGTAAATCATGGCGTTTAAATAAAAAAACAAATAAAAAGAACATGGCTTGTCTTGTTGAATCTTTCATGTGAATTTGAAATGCTTTATACTTGAATTACATAGCTATAAGGAAAGGTTAAATTCTGCCTTCTACTATAACTGGATGTGCTAGAATACATCATTGAGTGAAATAAGCCAGAGGGAAAAGAGCAAATACTGCATGGATCTCATTCATTTGTAGTATATATAATTAAAAAGCAAGGGAACAGACAGTATCCAATGACAACAGAACTGAAATAAGTAAGCAGTGGAGAAAAGTGGTGTTGAAAGAGAGATGAGATGTAGAAAGAGGAAGAAGCATAACAGAAGTGACATAAGACAGTGGTAAGACAATGAGCGGTAGAGGGGATTGGGCACTTTGGTGGGGCTGGTAACTTCATAAACTAAAAACATAAACATTAATACTAAACCAACCATACTATAATAAATTGCCTATACTATAATAAATTTTTAAAAAAAGAAAAAAGAAAAGACTGAATACGTTTTATCATTTGATATTCAATGACTTATGTCAATTAGGTCATGTTGATTCATAATTATTTTAGATTTTCCCTATTTTCACTCAAGTTTTTGGCTTTGAGGTTGCATCTAATGCTTCATAAAACTTAACCCCCTGGCCCTGTGCTCAGGGATTACTCCTGGTGGTACTGAGGGTACCATATGTGGTGTCATGGTTGGAATTGAGTCAGTAGACTGAAAGGCAAGTGTCCTACTCACTGTGCAATCTCTCTGGCCTTATTACTCAATTTTTGGTCTGGTTGATCCATCAGTTACCAAAAGATAATTACTGAATTATTAAAAAATCTCCAAGTGCTTAATTTGTGTTAAGAGGAATCTTCAACTTTGTGAATAATTTTTTACTTTATTAAGTTTATCATTGTTAACTGTAGTAAAACTAATCTGATAATAAGTTAATGTCTCATCACCAGAAAAATCCAAGATAATTTTCAGAAAAATACTTATATTCTAAAGTTTTTACTCATATTTACAACTCTTAATATATAAGTTTTTATACCAATTTGTCACTCTCATAACTTCATATAAGGATTTGATACTGAGATAACATTCATGGTAATAAGTTTTAATAATTACTTCCTTCTCCTTGTGTTTCATTTCTATAAAAATATAATATTGGCCCTTAACCAACATCTTAAAAGATATTCTGAAAATAGATGAGTATAATACTAGAAGAAATGTTTCTCATTCTAGTCTACTGTCCAATTTTCCTTTATTCTCTATAAAAAGGAAAGGGCACAAAAGTGAGATCACATAAATACACACAAGATAATGTCAATTTTGAGAAATATTTCTAGAAATCCTAAAAAATAGAAAATTCATAATGGTGAGAGAAATTGATTGTGACCAAACTAAAGTGCGATAGAATAAAATGTCTGGTAATCAGGACTGAAAAGGCAGTGCTGAGATTTAAAGCAAGAAGAGAAATGAGAACTGCCTGCTACATTTGGATCCATGTGCTCAAGCTGTACAGTGTAAAAGTTCCAAAGCATGAATCTCAAAAATCCATATATAGGTTATATCACCATTATAAAATGCAACTTTGTAGAAATATATATTCCTTATAAGAGTATCCTAAAAGTCCATTAAATACTTGAGTTGCAAGCAGATATATTTTTCAGAAATTGAAACTAACTTCATAACTCCGAGCTGCTTCTTGATAGAAGTGGAAGTAAAACATCTAACTTTAGGACAAAAGCATGCGTCTATCTTGTACTCATAAAAAACTGTTCATAGCTAAGTACTTTTCATGGAGTACGGTGAAAGGTTAACTCCTAAAATCAGCACATCTCATTCCACTGCAACCTCTCTACAGTGAGCAGAGAGAAAATATCCAAAAAAGTTAAAAGAATAGGAAACAGTGATAGTACAGCTGGCAGAACATTTGCCTTGGATAGGATAAACCTGGATTAAACCCACAGCACCCCACACTGTCCCGCAATCCCCACCAAGAGTGATTCCTGAATACAGAGCCTAGATTAAGTCCAGAACACATCAAGGCATGACCCAAAAAAATGGACAAAGCAAAGATATGAAAATAATATTATTTGAGAGAAGAAAACACACAACTTTAGAAGTCCTCATTAAAAAAAAAGACGAAAGATGCTTGTGACTAGACAGTATAAGGATTAAGACTCATTGTTTAAGCCTGGTTGCACACAGGGCTGACACTGGTTTGATCCCCAGCACCACAAGCACCATCAGGATTGATTTCTGAGCTCAGAATTAGGAGTAAGCCCTGAGCACTGATGGGTATGGCCCAACCCTCCCTTTCTTCTCATTCCCCAAAACAGTGTGAATTAATAGAGATCACAAAAAAATTTAGAATCTGAGTTCCAATATTAAATTATAATAACAATTATGGACCTCAATTCCATGACCTGAAGAATGGCTTGAGGCTCTTCCTGTTCCTGGAGCAAGCAGATGCCTTTGGGCTACACTTGCTTGTGACAGGGTATATGGAGATGTTACTGGTGCCAGCTAGAGCAAATTGATGAACTACGGGAAGACAGTGATACAGTGATAGAGTAAACTGCACATGATCAATGATTAACAGTGTTTATATTTTTTATCTACTAAGGTCAAACATAGAGTCAGTTTAAATACAGGTACAGGTCATGAAAAAAATAAATGCAAGTTAGTTCCCATATTAAATTCCTAGCAAACCCTGATACAATCCCTCTGTCATTTTATGTGGGTACTGAAAACTTAATGATGTGTTCTGGACTTAAAACTACTGTGACAGGACTAATGGAGATGTTACTAGTGCCCATTCGAGCAAATCGATGAACAATGGGAAGACAGTGATGCAGTGATACTGAAAACTTAGAAAACGCTTTAATTTTCATACTTTTTCCCAAAACTAAAATCTGTAAACAATATTCTTAAAAATTTTTTAGCTTTTACTTTGGGGACTGTGGTTTACAACCTGTTATAGGTAAGGTTTAATACATGAAATATTATACCTCTAAAACCTCCATCCAGATGTCTGCTTCCCTGCACTTTTGTCCCAGTGTCTTTCCCCCACTCCCATCTGGGAAGTTTCCTGCTGACGACAAGCTGTAAGTTTCTCTTGCATTTAGCATTTATTCTCCTATGATTTATTCTCATATCCCTCATATGAGAGAGATCATTCAGTGCAAGAGAGATAATTCCTTCTAACTTCACTCAGCATGATACTCCCCAGATCTATCCACATAGCGGCAAATTGCATTTCATTTTTTCTTTAGAGCAGCATTGCATTGTGTATATGTACCACAGTTTCTTTTATTTGTCGTCTTATCCTGGATTCATGGGTTGTTTCCAGATTTGGTCTACTGTGAATCGTGCTGCAATGAACCACGTGGCCGCAATAGGCTGGTCTGCTGGGTGGAGTTCTGACGATGGGGAAGTCCTGATGTGGAAAATGGAGGCCCTCGTGGAGTGGGGGGGTCGTCTGGTTTGTTGCGAGGCTCTGCTTGGGTGGCGAGCCAGGGCTAGAACCTGCTATCCCTCCCTGGCGCCTCATGAGTGGCTGGGCACAGGGAGAGCCAGTAGCAGCTCTGCCCCATGTCTGTGAGTCTCAGTTCTGTTTTTCTTTTGCTCTTCTCTTTATTTTTCCAGCCCGTATGCTCTATAATTTCTCTCTTTTGAGCACTAGATCATGAGAGTGATAGTCAAATTCAAGGCAGCAAGCTACAAAAGATCTTCTCTAAATGCATCTTTCTGAAATTACAGTAAACAGCAGAAACCACACTATTATGTATAATGATGCTAATTTCTGTTCACCCCAAACTCACTAGAAAGAAGTATACCTTGATTTTTTCATTGTGTAATGTTGAGACTTACACAAGGTTTATACAACCGTATTGGAGGGGATTGTGGTTCCCCCATCAGGGAGGTCCCAAGGCCCCAGACTCAAGGAACCTCCTGTGGATTCCATAGCCTTAACATTGCTTAGGGCCATGGGGTGACCATGGCAGCAGATGCTGGGGCCAAGCTGGGTCCCCACAGTACTCACTATCAGTTAGGCCCCCAGCCAGAGTCCCGGGACAGACACTGTTTCACCTGGCCTGTCAGGGGAATGACCAGCAAGGCTAAAGGTTCCTGAAGGCTATTCTTTAATGTTACTTTGTTTCCCCTCTCCTTGCTTGCTCTCTGCAGAAACCTCTCCTGGACCTATGTCTCTCTCCCGGCAGTCTCTCCTACAGGCTGTTCTTTCTTTGGGGGGTTTCTGAGTAGGCTCCTCTCATCCAGTTCTCCTGCAGGCTGCTCTCTCTTTGGGGGATCTGTGGGGGTTCCTCTTGTCAGGGCCTCTCACTTTCAGGTGTCCCTCTTCAAGCCTCCATGCTTCTGGCCCTCTTGCAGGATGTCTCCTTTCAGGACCTTTTCCGTAGGTCCTTTCAGCTCCCGGCTTTTCTCTTCAGGGCTCCTTTTCTCTGTACTCCTCAGTTGTGTCCCTATCTATTTCCCTAGTTACCTTGTTTCATCTTTGCTACCATGTCTTGTGTCACTGAATCCCTATCTAAGTCTTTGAGTGCCTTCGTGATGCCCTACCGCCGGTGGTCCTAATACTCAGTAGCCCTGAAGCTCTGTAGCCCTGTAGCTTTGATGCCATCCCTAGGGCTCAGGCACCAGGCTCCGTGGCTCTGGTGCTGGCCCTCGGGACTAGGAATCAGGAGCAGCTTCCCCTCCCTATTGCTGGTCACCTGGCTCAGACACTGGGGTCCCCCATGGCCTAGGTGCTGGCTAGGCACCAGAGGTCACTCCTTTTTCAGTCCGGAAGGTCCCCCCATGCTCTTCTGAGGCCCCTATTTATAGCCTTGGCCAGGTTCAGAACCCTGGCCTCAACTGTCTTACTTGGGAGGTACTGTGCCTTTTAGCATAATGTTATTTAAGCTTAAAAGAGGCCACAGGTCAGGTCCTAGGATCTTGTATAAAATGTAATAGGACAGAAGAAAACAGAAGAACTTTGTAGGGAATCTCAACAAGAGTAATTCCATACAAAGTCTGGGTTGATATTGTCCCACTAAGTGTGACCTGTGCTGTGAAGTAAGTGTTTATACACTCCCCACACTGACCAATCTTTGGCAATCAGCTATTCCTCTCCAGAGAAGGGGTGACCTTGATCAAGACCTAGGGCAAGTCCAGAAACTAAAGTGTGCACTGTAAGCTGCCAACATTCCAGCAATTGGAAAATGAGTACTTAGTCCTCTTGTAAGGCATTTGTGCAGTACACTACAGCATCTACCATACAGGGAGACTGGGAAACAAGAACTTGTAAAACTCCCAATTGTCTATCCAGGAGACTTATCACAGATTTTACAGAGGAGAGAGTTAAAGCTATGCTAGTGTCTTTCACCTGAAGTTAAAAAAAATGAATAAATAAATGTGACTTTTGGAAGGCACTTTTCCTCTCTAGCTTCAGATATGAAAAAAAAAGTCAACTATGGTCTATTCTGCTTTGACAGCTCTGATTTTGTTACCTTAATTTTCAGTAATATTAAGAGGAAGGGATTTCAAATATAATCATGCCTCATAAAAAGTCCCTTTTCACTTAGATTTCCACTTGCATCCTATTATTTTCTAGTCAAATTGGATCTCAAAACTCCAAGGCAATTTTGAAGTCCTTTTGATGGCATTAATACCGGTACCTTTTAACTAAATCTAAAATTTCCGTTTCAAAAGAAACAGAATGAAGATGATTAATGGTAGAAATCTAGTGCTAAGACTAGAATCCTATCCTGCTGAATCCAAATGAACTTACTGAAATGTTTTCATATGCCATACTAAATTAACACTGTAACTGATCTTAGCCAAAAGGCTTGGTTGCCATAAAAATGTAAAATAAAAATGTTTGGGGCCTGTGATCAAACCCAGGGCCTAACATAGGCAGTCTTCATTCTTCCACTGAGCTACTTCATTGGCTAAAAATTATTTAATCTTAACTAACTGCATCATTATCCATTGTTCTAAAGGAACAGAATTGCTTGTGAACACATAATTAATCTAATTAGCTCTGAAAATCTCACTGTATTTTGCTTCTTTTACTAAGTAGAACTAAAATAGCCATCTTCCCTCCTTTATTGTCTTCTTTGGGTCCTTTTAAAAGGCCCATTAGTACATCTGGGGTCTCTATTATTCAAACTAGTCAACAGTCATGAAAAGGTTGTCTGTCCTTCCAACTTACAAACGTCAGTCATCTTTATTTAAACACTTCAGTATAATTGCCTGGGAGAAATACAAAAGAAAACTGAAATGACTACATTAGATGTACTGTCTTACTCTATTAAGGCTTGTGTAGCATCTTTGTCCCTCAGAGGAACAAAACAGAAAGAACTAAAAATAGAGAACATTGATCTTTTCCAAGCACTGAGCTTCATGAAGAATAGCTTTTTGCAAAAGAACAGTCTTATTTCATCTACTTAGGCATTCCACATCATGTGTGCAACATAGCATTCTCTTTAATGTATTCCATTCCTGGTTCTGTCTTTTATTTTGTCAATAGCCAAGTTTAATATTAATGATTCATGCCAAAAAGAGGAGGCTGAAAATACATAGTTAAGAATAAAATGATTCCTTTTATGTCAAAGGCAGGAAGCTAACTTAAACTAATGGTAAACTGTCACAGAGCATGAAAACAAAAAATGCAAGCCATTGATTTTAGTAGAACTTGTATTTTGCTTGCATTGCTGAAAACCTATTTTTAGTTATTTGAAACAATTTTCTATTATAAAAACACTGTCATATTTCTTCCCATTTCCATCAAGAATATATTTTCATTTTCTACTGGAATGTTTCCCGTGTGCTTTTATGTAATTAGGACCCCAATTTCTGTGTAACTATTTTGAAAGTGTAATAGAAAGACTGTGATTGTAGTGGGAAGGCAAATCTTTATCTTACTAAACAATCTTTATCTTACTTACCCAATTCAGAGCAGACTTTAAAGGTTCAAGTCTAAGAAAAACTTGCAAAAACAAAGATTCATGACTGACAACTAATAAAGAATATCACCAATGAATTATTTCTGAAATCTGCATTTCATCTGTTTATCTGGTTTTTCATTCAATCCTATACCACACCAAAAGCAAATGTGTTGATTGAGTCTGTTTCCTGGACTACTGGCCCACGTAGTGCATTTGTGCTGTGCTGTGCTTCCATCTTGGTCCCCTACACTAAATGTTCTCAAATTAAAGCCTTGTGGTCTACTCATTTCTTTAATGGCTAAAAAAAATGTTTCTATAGCACTATAGCCAAAAGCACTAGAACATGTAAAATCAATATTTTGGTATAAAAATATGGAGAGGTAGGAAATCGTTGCTTGCTAAAACTAAAAAGAGATAAATTAGTGGACAGGAAAAATTAAGCTGTTTATAATTGGGGGCATAGGAGAGAGATACAACTTTACTAAAATACTAAATCAGAAGTGAAAATTTATATGCTCTCCCTATTACTAAGTCATCATTCGCCTCCCCAATACACACACACAAATATTTTGACTTCTTAACCATGATACTTATGCATGTGACATTTAAATATAAGACTTTGCAAATGCGATCAATTTAAGATGAGATTATACATGATTAGGGTGGTCTCTAACTCAACATGACAGGTGAACTTATGAAAAGAAGATGTCAAGGATGTGTCAGCCTTATACACATGACTTACATTTATAAAAACCTGAGTTTGATCGCCAACACCAAAGAGAAAGAGGAGGAGGCAAGAGGAGAAGAGAAGGAGGAGGAGAAGGAGAGGAAGGGGAGGAGGAAAAGGAGGAAAACAAGAACAAGAAGAACAAGAACAAGAAGAACAAGAAGAACAAGAACAAGAACAACAAGCAGAAGAACAAGAACAAGAAGAACAAGAACAAGAAGAACAACAAGAAGAACAAGAACAAGATGAACAAGAACAAGATGAACAAGAATAAGAGGACACAAACATGTAAAAAAGAGATGATATGAAAACGAGAAAAGAAAAAAGAAACATCACTAAAGTTAAGGATATATTACAAGTCAAGAAACACAAAAATCACTAGCAACTACCAGAAACTAGAAAGGAACAAGGAAATAATCCCTGAGAAACTTCAAGAGGTAGCACACTGTTACCCAGACCTTAACTTTAGATTTAGAGCTTCTAAAATTTAGACAATAAACTTCTGTTGCTTTAAGCCACAATGTCAATGTCATGGTAATTATGGGAGTTTGTGACACTAAAATAAATCCCTTTAGAATGAGAACAAGTGGCACTGGATCAGGGGAATTGGACAGAGTGTTGCCAAGCAAACATTTGCTCTTACCTTAATAGTAAGATAAGATTTCAATAAGTAGAGATGATGGGAAAAGTGGAAAGAACAATTCACTACTGCAGGAGTAAGGAACTAGAGAAGGGGGCTTCAGTGGGAAAAGGCAGGTCTGTTGGGAAAACAGCAGGACTTCTGTATGCTGCAGCAAGTGTTGAATGAGACCTAAAACTACCAGTTAGAAGGTAGGAGGTAAACTATCAGAAGCCATACTAAGCAGAGTCTGACTAGAGCTCAAACTTAACCAGTAACTAATAGCAATTGAATTATTATTGGCAAGACGAAATTTGATCAGAGTTAGGCTAGAAAGATTAATTTATTAATGTACATACAAAGGCCTAAGGGAAAGGAGGGAAAAGAGAACACTAAGGTCTACTACTGCAATTTAATAATTATTTGTCAAAAATCATTTAAAAAATTGGAAAATTATTATTTTTATTATTATTGACATGGAAATGAGAAAAGAGAAGATCAACCTTGGCAGAGATAGAATTATTAGTTCTGGGCACTTGATTGCTTAATTTCTATTGCCATTGCATAGAGTGTTGATTTAAGGTCCTTTTCAAAGGGGCTTGAGAATTTTGATAAATTTATTGAGATTTCTGTTCCTGTCTACCAGTGCATATGAGCTACTCTGTTTCCCCATTGTTTTTAGAGTTATCTGGGTGCTCACAGTGGATCCTTGGATTCCTGAGTAATGATATGGTTCATTATTTAACTAATAGGCTACTGCTTATATAGCTGTTTTTCAGATTATATCTATTACCACGTAATGAGATTTCAGTGGGGGGCAGGGAGGTTTAGATCTAGTTCCTTCTGTTTATCTATCAGGGACTTTATTGCAGTATTCTAGCACTTAATTAAGACCACATAGTATCCCGCCCAGTCTTTAGAGTGTGTGGACTCTGTGGAGGACAGTGCTATGGTCCTGGATTTCCATGTGACCACTGGAGCTGGGGAAGCTTCCCAATACCCATGACAAATTATTTTTTATTTCGTTGTTATCGTTTCTTTAGTTTGGGTGCCACACCCAGTGGTGCTCAGGACTTACTCCTACCTCTGTGCTCAGGAATTATTCCTGGAAGACTTGGGGGACCAAATGTCATGCAGAGATTGCACCTGGGATGCCCACATGCAAGTTCTTTACCTACTTGTCTATCTCTCTACCTGCCACCCAAGTTAGTCTTAATACACTTTTCCCAAACTGCTCAGCCCAAAATCTGTCACTAAGATGTTGTCAAGGGGTGAGAGCTTGGAACCATTAATGGTATTCTTGATAGTCTTAGAATGTTCTTTGTTTCAGGTTTAGAACCTTTCCCTCCCAGGGGCCCTATGTCTGGTAATCTGCAACTCTGTGTCTGGTAATCTGCAACTCCAGGCTTTCTGGGTCCTGAGCTGGGTCCTATATTTTCAAAGGACTTCATGCTTCTGAGCTGATGCATGGGGGTTTCTTCCAGTACACATTACCAGGTATTATTTGTCTTTTGCCTATAACACTTTCCCTTCTACATAAAAGGGGCTACACAAATTCTTTCATTGCTGTTATTGTTGTTGTAGTTGTTGTTCTTATTTTTAATTGAATCATTGTGAGATACACAGGTACAAAGATGTTCATGATTGGGTTTCGGTCATACAATGTTCCAACAATTGTCCCTTCTTCAGTGTACCTTCTCCTGTATCAAAATCCCCAGTTTCCCTTCTGTCACCATCATTCCCAGTTTGCGCCTATGGCAAATTCTTCTCTCTCTCTATCTATCTATCTATCTATCTATCTATCTATCTATCTATCTATCTATCTATCTATCATCTATCTATCTATCTATCTATCTATCTATCTATCTATCTATCTATCTATCTATCTATCTATCTATCATCTATCATCTATCATCTATCTATCTATCTATCTATCATCTATCTATCTATCTATCTATCATCTATCTATCTATCTATCTATCATCTATCTATCTATCTATCTATCTATCTATCATCTATCTATCTATCTATCATCTATCTATCTATCTATCTATCTATCTATCTATCTATCTATCTATCTTGCTCTTACTCTATTTCCTTCTGGGTCACACAAATTCTTACTCGAGGAGTCTTAAAGTCAATTCATATCTCAGCCAGATCTTTATAATTTTTAATCTTTTTAAAGGAAGGGAAGGGGGCCGGAGTGATAGCCCAGTGGGTAGGGCTATTGCCTTGCGGCCGGCCTGTGCCGGCCCGGGTTCGATCCCGGCATCCCATATGGTCCCTCGAGCACCGCCAGGAGTAATTCCTGAGTGCAGAGCCAGGAGTAACCCCTGAGCATTGCCGGGTGTGACCCAAAAAGCAAAATAAATAAATAAATAAATAAAATAAAGGAAGGGCAGCAAGAGAGAAAATGCAAAAAGAAAAATATACACAGTTCTAAAACATGCTTTATCATAGCCTCTCAATGTATGGATGTACTGGCTCATATTTTGGCTCTCCTGAGATGATCAGAAAGCATCAAAGAGACTGAATATCTCCTAAACCATAGTCATTTCTACCACAAGGTCACTCCTCCAAAGAAGGAGCACAGCTCATCTGTCCTGGAAACCCTGGAGAAGGTAGAAACGTCAGTCATGCTAAATAGATCAAGGACTTTATTTATAGGTTAGTGTCTCTCTGGCTCATAAGTTTTCCATAAAGCTCCAAATACACATAGTTTATTAAATCAGTACTTAGAAACATGAAGAACTATAAACACAAGTGGAAAATAAAAATGTTCAAACTTCTAAGTCAATGCTAATTTTTTTCATTTTTGGGGTCATACACAGCAATGCTTAGGGGGTCACTCCTGTTGCTGCAGGGAAGAATTACTCCTGGTAGTGCTCAGAGAACCATATGTGATGCCAAGGATTGAACCCAGTTCAGTCACATGCAAGACGCTACCCACTATACTATTGCTCTAACCCAATGTTAATATTTTAAGGAATTTTAGATATAAAACTTATAAAATTATATACTCTGAACACTGCTAATCTTATTTGAAAATTCCTCTTCTCTAAACTAAAATTTATAAGTTCTCTTAACTAAATTAATAGAGGGAGAACTTAGAAAACAGCAGAATGTGTTACAGATGAATCTAAATGTAAAGTGTGGCCATTCAGATGCACTGAATAGTAGCATCTATAATAGAACAGGAACTCATTGTTGTAACCCACATGGAAATTAGGCAAAAGATAATAAAGTAACCAACAAATAAGTAGATGATATAACAGCAATAAACATATAAAGTGTTAGAAAATAGTGGCAGAAACATCTATATTATGTCGTATGGGCATGAAAGCCTCATCTGAGGCACAGAATTTTAACTGAGCTCACAGGATGTGAAGAGAAAGCATTCATGAGATATAATTAACACATAACACTGTATAAGTTTATGCTATACAATATTATTGATTCGGTACCTTTTAAATATTCCAACATAATTTCCCTGGAAGCATTAGTTAACACCTCTATCACATCACATAATTATCACTTCTTTTCTGTAAGAAGAGCATTTAAGACATACTATCCTAGCAGCTTTTAAGTGTATAACATGACAGTGTTGACAAATCATATACTGTGCCTTAAGTATCAAAAAATATATTTATATTTTTATTTCACTAAATTTATAGGATAAGTCACATATCTATGTGTTAACGTTTATGGATTTGATATATCAACTTCCAATATCTCAACACCACCAAAGTACCCAAGACTGTGTCCTTATGTTAGTTCCAGTTCACCTCATCACAAAGTGTATTTATGTTAAACTGGCAAAAAACAATACAATTGACTCAAAACATATTCCTAGTCTTGATGAAAACCATAGTGATTACCAGAGAGAAAAGGGGATTGCACAGGGAGGTCTTTTTGCTGGTGGGAAGGCACTGATCAACCATAGAAGTGATGATAATCAAACACATGTAGAGAAGAGAAGCTGTAAGTGAACAAGAATTAGAAACTCCATCTTGTTCCCCAAACTCCATCTTGTTCCACATCTTTCTTTGTATGTCACTATTGTTAAGAAATGTTTCTACAAACTTTGTTTAGTTTCAAACTCAAAGACAACATAAATGAGAGGAAAAAGCACCAACAATGGATGTCACCCCAGTGACGCCACATAGATTACTGGAGGCCAAAGTTACAAGGCGGTTTATCTTGAGGGTTTTGTTGTTGTTGTTGCTGTTGTTTTATTTTTGCTTTTTGGGTCATACCCAGCAATGCTCAGGGGTTACTCCTGGCTCCCCACTCAGGAATTACTCCTGGTGGTGCTGGGGGACCATATGAGATGCCAGGGATGGAACCCAGGTCGGCAGCTTGCAAGGCAAACACCCTACTCGCTGTGCTGTCACTCCTGCTTCCTATCATGAGTTTTTAAAAGGAAATATCAGCATGCCTGGCAATTTTGTCACACTACTGATATTAGCAGTCATACAGGATTGGCCCCTTCTTCCCCCCCAGAATGTACGACCCTAACACTTCCTTTCTTCAACAGCCTTTTATAAACTTCAATCCCGGACTCAACGCCATTAACCTAAAGGAAGAAGGATCACGGGAGAATAAACAAGGAGCTCTGTTTTGAACATGGCAAGCTTGAAATGTCTGTAGCACTATCATCAAGGTCATTTCATGTGTAATTTTAATTATAAAAGATATGATTAATTATGCATATTCAGAGAGAAGACTGATGAGAAAATGTGCAGAGAGGAGAGAAACTCCCACAATTAGGAGTGATATTAAGGAAAAGAGTTCTGCCAAAAGCCATTGCTATTCCCAACAGACCCTTCTGAGCAAAGTCTACTTCCCTAGTGAAAAGCAGTATCTGACTGTTCACATAATCAATTCCTTTAAAGTTTAACACCTAAATATTCGTACCAACCTATGTGTTCTATGTGTTTAACTTACCTGTTTCTGGCATCAAATTTAGCCTGTCTGTGCCAACATAATAGTATACAGCATATTGGGTTTGCACATGCTGACCTGGGCTCAATCCTCGCCATCCTATATGCCCCTCTGTGCCCACAAGAAATAATCCCTGAGTGTCTCCCGTATAGTTAAAAAAAAAGTGGCAGGACCACCCCACCCCGCACCAGAAACCTGGGAAGTTCAGAGAGAGAGGCAAGACACCTAGGGAGGCACACTCGCTGTCAGGACGCCTCACCCCACCTCTGCAGCCCTTCAACTGAGATAATGAGACCGGTGGGTGTCTAATTATCACACTAATTATCACAGGTCTCACACCCCAAATTTCAAAACTGTGTGGACACTAGTGTCTGTGTGAAGTACTTAAGTACTTACTCAACAAATATCCTACGTAGAGGTACCAGGTAACATAGCATTCAACATTCCTTACATACCACAAAAACTTTGTAAACAGCCTAAGCATCCCTAGTTGTACAGCCTACCCACACAATAACACACAATTTGCAACCTTCAATGGTAGTAATGGCAAAACAATGCAGAAATCCACCAAGCTCCATGAGTAAAGTCACTAACCCAGTTGAGCCAAGAAATTAGGATGACCTATATAACCTTTCTAACAAAGAATTTCACAAGAAACTGTTAAGAATTCATAAGAAGCTCAAAGAAGCAATGGATCACAGAGCCAATAAAATACAAGAGGACCATGAGAGCAGAAATAAGTGAAATCCAAATGAAAATACAAGCAGAAATGATAGATATTAAAATGTGATAGGTGAAATATAAAAACTCACTGGAAGGCCTCCATAGCAGAGAAACAACTGCTGGAGAAAAAATTAGTGATCAAAGGCAAGGTGTGGAGACTCTAGACAACAGCAGAAGATGGAATAAAGACTCACAATTAATGAGCAGACAACGAGCTAATCAGGATGAAGTCAAAAGGAACAACATAAGGATCATTGGGGTCCCAGAGGGGCAGGAAGAAAATCCTGATGAAGAAGCAACTGTCAAAGACATCATTGCTGAGAAGTTCCCGGAATTAAAGAGTGCTTGTTCCCAGATTCAGGAGGTCGGAAGGGTACTGGCTAAAAGAAATCCAAATAAGAATACTTCAAGCCACATCTTAATTGGAATGACAAAACCATAGATAGAGATAGAATACTGAAAGCAGCAAGATCAAAGAAGGAAATCACATAAAAAGGACCATCCCTAAGATTCACAGCAGATTTTTCAGATGAAACACTCCAAGACCAAAAACAATGGTGGGATAATATCATGTAAAGACTCAATGAAATGAAGGCCTCACCAAGAATTCTTTCCCGGCTGGACTCACATTCATATTTGAAGGAAATATACATAATTTCATGGACAAGCAGCAGCTAAGGAACTTCATAGACTAAAACCACTTTAAAAGAAGGACTGAGTAACTACTGTAAGATGAATCCCAAAAAGCACAATAACCTTATTCAGGAAGATGGCACAAAATCCCATGACAAAAAGTCTAACTCTATATCAATGTCAATTAAGAGACACAGAGTGGCAAATGGATTAAAAAACTGAATCCAACATTCTGCTGGATAAGAAATGCACCTGAACAATCAGAGCAAACACAGACTCTAAGTCAAAGATTGGAAAACAATTACGAAGCAAACAACTCCTCCAAAAAAGTTTGGGGTGACCATACCAGTATCTGACAACATAGACTCAGACGGAAAAAGGTCAGAAGTGACAGTGAAAGCCATTTCTTAATAATTAAGGGATATGTATATCAGGAAGAAATCACACTCCTCAATATATATGCACCCAATGAGGGGCCAGAAAAAATATTTAAAACAATTGCTAATAAACTTCAAAGAGGACATTGACTCCAATTGTAGTTGAAGACTTCAAAACTGCTCTATAAACTCTTGATAGTCCAACGAGACTGAAACTCACCAAGGAAATTCTGGCACTGAAGGAAGAAATGGAAGAAAGAGAGCTGGTAGATATGTACAGGGTTTTTCCTCCCAAAAAAAGCCAATCACACATTTTTCTCCAGTGCACATGGAACGCTCTCCAAAATAGATCACATGCTAAGCCATAAAATATACCTCCATAAAATCAAGACGATAGAAATTGTATCAACTACCTTTTCAGACCATGATGCACTGAAAATGGAAGTTAACCACACACAAATACAGAAAGACAAGCCAAACACCTGGAAACTAAACAGCTCACTGCTGAACAATCCTCATAGAAGAAATCAAAGAGGAAATCAAAATATTCTGGAAATGAGGTTAAAGGGCTGGAACTTTGAGAAGGGGACCAAGCCACACCCTGCTTCTTCAGATCTCCCGCTGTACAACTTCTGCCCCGATGCCCTGCAGCTCCCTGCTCTCCCCACCAGGCACTCCCCGAGTCAACAGTTCCATATTAAAGGGCTGGAACTTTGAGAAGGGGGACCAAGCCACACCCAGCTTCTTCGGGTCATCCAGAGGACTACTTCCACCTGACCCGCTGACTCTGGAACTACCCACCGACACCCCAAAATTCAAACCGTGCAGATCCGCTAGCGCCTGGGCGTGAAGTAATATCTATCTACCTGAGATACCACTGAGCACTTGCCCCTACATTCTTTGCTATCCATCCCTAACTGCAAAGTAATTCAGGCACCTACTAACTCTATTGACCCAGAACACATATTTTCAACCTACGATAGTCATTATGGTAAAGCAACGCAGAATTCCTTCAAGCTCTATGATAGAAGTCACTAATACAGATGAATCAAGCAATAATGATTAGCTATATAACCTCTCTGAAAAGGAATTTTGGAAGAAACTGCTAAAAATGCATAAGGAACTCAAAGAAACAATGGAATACAAAGTCAATAAAAATACAAGAGGACCTGAGAGCAGAATTGAGTAAATTTCAGACCAAAGTACAAGCAGAAATAACAGATATTAAAAATGAGGTAAGTGAACTGAAAAACACAGTGGAAGGCCGCGAAAAGCAGAGTAACAGCCACTGAAGAAAGAATTAGTGATCTCGAAGACGAGGTTCAGAGATTCTCTAGACAACAACAAAAAGATGGAAAAAAGACTCACAATCAATGAACAGACTACCAAGAAAATCAGGATGAAGCCAAAAGGAACAACATACGCATCATTGGGGTCCCAGAAAGGCAAGAAGAAAACCCTGATGAAGAAGAAACTGTCAAAGCCATCATCACTGAAAAGTTCCCCCAACTGAAGAAATCATGCTCCCAGATACAGGAGGCCCGGAAGGATACCAGCTAAAAAGAAACCCCAATAAGAATACTCCAAGACACATCCTTATTAAAATGACAAAAACGATAGACAGAGATAGAATACTGAAAGCAGCAAGATCAAAGAAGAAAATCACATACAAAGGAGCATCCCTGAGATTTTCAGCAGACTTCTGAGATAAAACACTCCAAGCCCGAAAACAATGGTGGGATATTGTGATAAGACTCAATGAAGTACAGGCCTCACCAAGAATTCTTTACCCAGCTAGACTTATTTTCAGATCGCGAAGGAAAGATACACAACTTCATGGATAAATAACAACTCAGGATATTCATAGACACAAAACCAACTTTAAAAGAAGGATTTGAAAGGTCTACTGTAAAGTAAGACAACCCAAAACCACAAGTTTAAACAGAAAGATGGCACAAAATCCAATGATAATAATCTCTCTCAACGTCAATGGACTAATTGCACCAATTCAGAGACACAGAGTGGCAAAAATGCATTAAAAAACTGAATCCAACGTTCTGCTGCCTACAAGAAACACATCTGAATAATCAGAGCAAACACAGACTCAAAGTCAAAAAGCTGGAAGACATTCTCCATGCAAACAACCCCTCCAAAAGGCGGGGGTGGCCATACTCATATCTGACAATATAGACTTCAAGTTGAAAAAAAAGGTTAAAAGGGACAATAAAAGTCATTTCTTAATAATTAAGGGGTATGTATACCAGGGAAGAAATCACACTAGTAAACATATATGCGCCAAATAAGGGGCCAGCAAAATAACTTAAAATGACTATAAATAGACCTCAAAGAAGACATTAACAGTAGCACAATAATAGTTGGAGACTTCAACAATGCTTTATCGACTATGGATATATCGACGAGACTGAAAATCACCAGGGAAATACTAGATCTGAAGGAAGAAATGGAAGAAAGAGAGAGGTTGATATATACAGGGTTTTTCATCCCCAAAAAGTAAATACACATTTTTTCCAGTGCGCATGGAACATTCTCCAAGATAGACCAGATACTGAGCCACAAAGTATACCTCAACAAAATAAAAAAGATTGAAATTGTGTTGACTATCTTTTCAGATCATGATGCACTGAAAATAGTAGTTACCCATACACAAAAGCAGGGAGTCAAACAAAAAAATCTGAAAACTGAACAGCTCACTTCTGAACAACAAATGGGTCCTAGAAGAAATCAAACAGGAAATCCAAAGATTCCTAGAAACAAATGACAATGAAGATACCAACTATCAGAACTTGTGGGACACAGCAAAAGCTGTGTTAAGAGGAAAGTTCATAGCTCTGCAAGCATTCATAAGGGAAGAAGAAAGGGCCCACAAAAAATAACCTGACCTCACAGCTGAACATATTAGAAAAAGGCCAACAAAAGAAGCCCAACCCAGGCAGAAAGAAGGAAATAATAAAACTTAGGGAGGAAATCAACGAGCTGGAAACCAAAAAAAACAATCAGAAAGATTAACGAAACCAAGAGCTGGTTCTTTGAAAAAATAAACAAGATTGACATGCCACTGGCAAGACTTGTAAGGACAGGGAAAGACAGAACCCAAATAAACATAATCAGAAATAAAAATAGTGACATCACAACAGAAAAGACAGAAATCCAAAAGATCATCAGAGATTACTTTGAGAACCTGTAAGCCATGAAACATGAGAACCTAGAAGAAATGGATAAATTCCTGAAGTCCTATAACCTCCCACAATTCAAACAAGATACCCTCCAATACCTGAATAAGCCTATCACCATCGAGGAAATTGAAACAGTAATTAAAAGTCTGCCCAAACACAAAAGCCCAGGTCCAGATGGGTTCACTAGCCGAATTCTACCAAACCTTTAAGGAGGACCTACTGCCTGTCCTGTTCAAGCTCTTCCAGGAAATAGAAGAAACAGAAACACTCCCAAACAGCTTCTACGAGGCACATATCACCGTGATACCCAAAGCAGGGAGAGACAACACAAAGAAGGAAAATTACAGACCAATCTCCTTGATGAACACAGATGCTAAGATCTTCAACAAAATACTAGCAAACAGAATCCAAAGACTCATCAAAAAGATCATACATCATGACCAAGTAGGATTAATCCTGGGAATGCAAGGGGTGGTTCAACATTCGCAAATCAATCAACTTAATACATCATACCAATAAGAGGAAAAATAAAAACCATATGGTCCTATCAATAGATGCAGAAAAAGCATTTGACAAGATCCAGCACCCAATCATGATTAAAACCCTCCAGAAAATAAATGGGAATTGAAGGAAGCTTCCTCAAGATAGTCAAAGCCGTCTACCAAAAGCCCACAGCGCGGTATCATTCTCAATGGGGAAAAATTGAAAGCCTTCCCCTTAAGATCAGGAACACAACAAGGTTGCCCTCTCTCACCTCTTTTACTCAATATAGTACTGGAAGTACTCGCCATAGCAATCACAGAAGAAAAGGACATTAAGGGCATCCAGATAGGCAAGGAAGAAATCAAGCTATCATTGTTTGCAGATGACATGATATTATACATAGAGAACCCTAAACTCTCTACCCAAAAATTCTTAGAAACAATAGATATGTATAGTAGAGTGGCAGGGTACAAAATCAATACCCAGAAATCGATTCCATTCACAATTGTGCCACAGAAAATCAAATACCTAGGAATCAGCTTAACCAAGTGTGTAAAGGACCTATACAAAGAGAACTACAAGTCACTGCTTCAAGAAATAAAAGGGGACATGAGGAAATGGAAACACATTCCCTGCTCATGGATGGGGAGAATTAACATTGTCAAGATGGTAATACTCCCTAGAGCTTTGTACAGATTCAATGCAGTTCCTATAAGTATACCCATGACATTCTTTAAAGAAATTGACCAAACACTCCTGAAATTCGTATGGAATAATAAACCCCCACGGATAGCGAAAGCAATCCTCAGGAAGAAGATGGGAGGCATCACCTTTCCCAACCTCAAACCGTACTACAAAGCAGCAGTAATTAAAACAGCGTGGAACTGGAATAAAAACAGACCAGTGGACCTATGGAATAGAGTTGAGTATCCTGACACCCACCCTCAAACACATGATCAGTTAATCTTTGATAAAGGTGCGAAGAGTCCAAACTGGAGTAAGGAAAGCCTCTTCAACAAGTGGTGCTGGGAAAACTGGACAGCTACATATAAAAAATGAATTTGGACCTGTGTCTAACACCCTGCACAAAAATCAGATCAAAATGGAATAAAGATCTCAATATCAGACCTGAATCCATAAAGTACGTTGAAGAAAGCATAGGAAAATCCCTCCACGACATTGAAGCTAAAGACATCTTCAAAGGTGAAACACCATTAACAGAGCAACTAGAAGAAAAGATAAACATATGG